>JANIWD010000137.1:0-30966 GCA_030557875.1 Candida neerlandica
TTATCCTCTGTTTGCACTCTGTTTGAGACAACAAAGAACAACAATAAGTCACTACATTTGACCGAATAATTAAATAACAATATTTCATGTTGTAATATTTGATCACGTCCTGTTGCAAAGTTACACCAAAAAAAAAATACATAGATACCCCATCAGGTTGCTAAATTCAATTATACTTTTTAAACATTATTAATTTATTCTTACGGGAAACTAAATACAATCATAAATACATATACAAAACATAAAATTACCACGATGAAGGTCCAAAAGAATCTCCTTCATTCAACAATACTCTAACATTAGTGGAGATAGCAGAATCAAGAGTACTATTGACAACATCATTACCCCACCAAGATGGGAAGTCAGTGTTGGTTAAAGCCAAACACAAGAAGATGATCAAAGAACACCATGCTAACCCAATGTCTAACCCAGCAGATAATGAGTAATTGTACTTGGACCACCAGTGGAACCACTTCTTTTTGATCCACCATCCAAAGGCCAAACCAACAGCACAATAGGAAGTATAGTTATATGGAGTGGCTGGTGGAATGTAACCAGTTCCAGAGAAAAATACTGGCCAATGCAAGTATTTAACTGGAGAGTTTGGCCATTTCTTTAAGATCAACCAATTGATAACTGGAGTAACGGCACCAACAATAAAGAAGAACAACAAACCATAGTAAAGTTGACCATGTGAGAATTGACGCTGAGGACCAATAACCCCCCATATGATGGATGCATTGAAGAAAACTCTACCATTTGGACAGGTGTAGTGGTTCTTTTGATGTGGTTGACACAAGTCTTCAATGGAACCATAAGCCCATCTCAAAACAGCAACTTGTACTAAAGAACCCCAAACGGTAGCGATAAATTGAGCCCAGAACAAACCTCTTGGGGCCAATTTCATATAATGACCAAGTTTCAAATCTTGTGCAAAAGTGACAGCTTGGTTATTGGTAATATAACAGAATGTTTTGAAGAAAAACATAGCAATTGGTTTTCCTGGAACAGCATATCCGACAATGAACTCACTAATAACGTTCAACCCAACAGCAATATTAGTCTTGGCATAAATGATTGCAACTGGAAGCAAAAAGAAAGCAGCAATGAGGAGGGCAACAACCAAAGCCCAGATCGGCATTTCAGTTTCCCAAGCACGACAAACAGCAATTGACATACCAAAGAAAATCAAAAACACAATACCGTACCACCATTCAGGAATTGGCTTGTACGCTTTCATTAAACGATTATGAACGTCTGGCTTCTCTTTGACCCTGAATTGATTCATAATATCACGACCATGGAAACAAATGGTGTGGGTGACGGTAGCCAAAATCGAGGCAAATGACAAACCATAAGAAATGGCGAAAGTAGTTGATAAGAACAATGGTGAATATTCCTTATATGCAGCCTCATTGAAGGTCAAAGTCTTGGCATCAATGATACGGGAGACATTGTAGGAATTTTGGAATCTATCGTATGAACCAGATGAAGAAATAGGCAAGTATTGTGAGTACCAGGTGTTAGAGTAGTGGACAGCTGGAACAACGATCCAGAAAATAACAACAATGGAAGCAAAGATGGTAGCAATGACACTGGCAGGTGGAATCAATGGAGAACCGATATAACCAGCGATTTGATTCCAATCCAAGGCAATGTTGTTTGGGATCATACCTAAACCAGATGACGATCCAAAAATTTGGTTAATAATGACATTGTTAGGTTTGATCCAAGTGATCCATGAGAAATAGGACAATGCTTGGAAAATGTATCCTGGGAACCAGTACCAGATAAATGAAGCAACGAAAACAACCAGGAAAAATGCAAGACGAGAGATTTTCCAACCATTAGCTGGGTGATTTTCATTAATGTGCATATTGGTCAAGAAAGTGGCTGTGACCAAATTCAGCGGCCAAATGGCAGAAGGACTGTCGACAACAAATCTTCTCATCAAACCACCAAAGGCAAAACCAATACATTGGGTACTCCAAATAAGCAACAAGGCAAAACCCCAACCAAAGTCAGAGTTGTAGAACTTGTTTTGAGAAAGTAAGATATCAGTTGCATATGCGGCACCACCTCCAAAGGAGACATTGGCCATAATGGTAATAATAGTATGTTCCTTAATGTTGAATGGACCAGGGTTCAAAGAAGCACCGAAAATTTTCCAATCAGGCATACACCAAGCCCAAAATCTACCAAGTGGCCAGGCCAAAATGGAAGTGACAAAAGTAGTGATAGCAAATGAAGGACTGTGGAAACTGAACAACAAATTCATACCACAACCAACAGTGGTCAAAATTAAACCAAGCACCCAAGCTCTAATGGTATGTTGTGGCAAACTAGGGTCATCTGTTGAAGGAACAGCAGCTCTAACTTCAGGATAAGGGGAATCATCTTCGACATGGACTGCAGCATAGTCATCGTCGATAATATCTCTAACTAAATTGGAAGTGACTGGGTCGAATTCTTGAGATTGGGAACAGACAATATCTAATTGTGGGACCTTTCTGTCGGCTTCAAAATCTGAACCAAGCGGGGTTTCAGCAACAGCAGGTAACGCTTCCTTTTCGTTTATCTTAGTGTCTTCCTTGATTTCATCTTTCTCACCACGTACGAGAGATCTGATTTTATCCATCTTGAAATATTTTGGGTATGAAGAAAATAAAACCTAAACTTAGTTATTGGAAACAGGACTTTTCACATCCATATATATATGTATATTTAAGGCAAAGGCAAGGGAATTCATCCACATTATATATGAAATTAGTTTTTTGAGCCACACGATACTGATAAAGATTGTTAATATCCGATAATTCGATAAAATCGTTTCAAAAACTAAAAAAAAAAAAAAATAGACCAAAAAAGTAAGCCACCATGCATAAGAGCAAATAGAAAAAAACACACAAAACAACCAGAAACTAAGATAGAAGATAGTTGAAAGAATCGTTAGATAGGAAAGATGGCGCCCGACTATTGGGAAGAGCAACTAGAACTGACCCACATAAACTAGAGAGTTGGTTGCAACTGGTCGTTATCATGGAACTGGGGAATATAATGAGAGCGAGGTTAGGTTCTCTTGTTCGGTTTGAAGAATAAAGGAATTTGGTTGTGGTTTTGAGTATAAAATTCTTTTTTTGACCTCCCCACATTATTTTGTGGTTTCTTTGTTAAGTTGAATTCGGAAATTAATGGAAATCATAATACCTCAAGTCCTTCTTGACATTCCTTGGCAGGACCAACAATGAGTTTTTGGTTTTTCGATTTTCATTCTTTTTGGTGTCTCACTTTCTTGGTATTCTATCATCTAGATGATCCAGATGATCTGAATAATTGCTTGGTAGAGCAGAGCAGGTAGTATTTCTTCCTCATTCCATATCAACAACCATCAGCTAGTTTTTTGAAGATACTCATTTCTCCCGGTAAGAGATGGCACAAAAATAAAAAACTAATGATATTAAAAAAAAAAAGAAATGGACATTGAAATTAGTTTTTTTTTTGCCTTTTGGCAGCTGATCGCACGGCACGAAAATTTGATTACAGAAACTACGAACAACACGAACGAAAACAAAAGTCGTACGGTGTTTTGTCTTTTTGGGGACGGGCGCTGGTCCGGTTTAGCTCTTATCTCCCATGACTCAGTAGTGGGGGGAGCAAATGCCCACCACCGGATTATGGGAGCCGCTTAATAATTTTTTGATGCCTCTTCTGGTAGTGGTTTGATGTAGTGTTGTATCACACCCTAAGTATTCCCCTCTGTGATAGGATCTTATTTGTGTCTTTGGTAAATGCAATACCTGAGGTATGTCATTACTTTAACTCGGTTAGCTTTACTAGTGTGTTGTATCCAATCAACGGTTATTTAATGATCTCTAAGCACTTATCAGTTGGTTATGATTAGTTGTGGTTAGTGGAAATAAGGGAAATATCGGTATCTCGTTGTTGTTCCGTTCCTCTGATAAGAAAAAGGACAAAAAAAAGGATAAATTGATTAGAAGAAAAGAAAGAAATCTCGAGCCTTCTCCCCATCTCGTAGTGTCAGAGTCCATAATTACACAAAATGATTTTAAATTATAGCGTTTGCGTTTATCAGTTTTATTGTTCTTTTCTTAATCCGTTACAGGAAAGCGTTAATTACATAGTTCATACATACACACTATCTGCGGAACAAAGCAGGGATCGGGATTATGGCATCATATTTTCTCAGTCATTAAATCCACTCCATTCATTGTCAGATTCTTGCTTATTTGGAACCACAGCTTCCAGCGAGTCCACAGTATCCACAGTTGTTTCTGAAGGTTTTTCTTCACCATCTGTATTTCTCACAAAGCAAGCTGCAAAAAAACCAATACCACCGTCTTCTTTAGGGTTGGCCCTAACACAACCACCAGCTAATTTTTTACATTCGTTCGGATCTCTTGTCAATGCCACGAATTCATCATCAAACCCTCTTCTTTCCCAACTTGGTATCACCACATCTCTTGCAGCCAATGTCCATCCACGTTTCTTTACTGCAGGATCCAGCAACAAATCAATCACCACTCTTTCATTTTCTTGGACGTGAACAGAACATGTCGAGTAAACTACCTTACGAGCCAGTGGAAACAGTAATGCGTGTTTCATAATTGCAAATTGGAAACCAGACAATTTGGCAAGACGTTCAGTGTTGATACTTTCATTTTCACCTTCTTGTTCGTTATATGAATCCTCCAATGCTCTTCCAAAAATACCAGATCCACTACATGATGGGTCCACAACCATACCAGTGACGTCGGGAAAATCTTCTGGTTTGGTAGTGGTGAAATCTGCATGCGTTATCTGGATAATCTTCTTTTTGTTTTTCCCAGTTGCTTTTTCACACATTGTCTTAAGGATTTGTACTCTTTTTGAATCTCTTTCAAATGCATAAACAACAGAATCTGAATTTGGAAGATGTGCAGCTGCATGTGTGGTTTTATTACCTGGTGCTGCACATGCATCTATCACTTGGGTATGGACATCTTTTGGATCGGAATTAAGTATATGACTAGGGAAACAAGATGCACGGTCTTGAATGATAATTTCTCCCAATTTGTATGCTTCTGTGGAGGTTATTTTCTCCCTTGGATGGACCCCAAATAAGTTGGGTATATAATCATCGGAATAAATTACTCCAGGTTCTTTAATTTCTTCAAGAGAGCTGACAGGTTGAAGTTGCTTGAAAAAAGGGTGCTTGACATAGAACCTTTCTGGATCAATTTTTATAGTGTTTATTCTAAACCATCTAATAGGAGTTTCGTCATCATCTGTTTCCTTGGTTGGTAATTGTTCAACCGATTTGACTTTATATTTCAATTTCAATTTAGTAAATTCAGCTTGCAATCTGGTTTTGTTCAGTAGAAATGCATCTTTGATAGGATGTTTACCACTTTGAATTCTCCCCTTCGAAGAAAATAACAAATCATGAATCAACAATGCTAATAGCTCATCATTGGCTTTGACTTTTTGGGATTGCAATGCTTGTTTGATTTTTGATTTTTTGATAATCGCATCGATAAATTCTTTGTATTTGATGGTGGAATACACTAATGCAAAAATATGTTTAGGTGAGTTTGTCAACTTTTTTTCATTAAATATACGGGACTGAAGACTTCCATTGGCCTTTTTATTTGGTTTTAGAAACTTTTCAGCTTCAAAGTATAACTTCATTTGTCTGGATGGACGGGGGAAAGTTTGGGTGATGAGATAGAAAGAAAAAAAAATATGAACCTATCTCATCTAAAAAAAAATAAAATAAATCACGACGTCACAGAGCAAAAATGTTTGATTACTGCAAAAAAAAAACAAAACAACTACAACGGGGAAGCCGTATACACCGAAAATGATGGATTCAGTGTTTACCGATATTAAACTTGATATAATTGATAATAAAATAATTGAAATTACTTAGCACACATTGACTCCGCCCCTAGGATGAAGTTTGCTAAATATCTGAACCATTCACGTGATTTATTTTCTGAGTAATTACTAATTGATTACGTTAGATAGAGAGAACAGAGAACAAGATGAGTACAGCCACCATCTTCTTATTTATTGTTGGAGTTGTGGTCGAAGCTTAAGTTAAAGTCATTAGTTTTTTTTTTCTTTCTTGGGTTAGATGCTTGGAAGTCGTGTTTGAATGGAATGGAGTAAAGGTTGTTGCTGTTTCTTGTTGTCAGGACACACTCACACTCACACACAAACAGAAAAAAAAAATCAGTTTTCAACAACAGTCTCGTTTCTCACCAATACTCTCACTCCCCCAAATCTCCAGCACACCACATTTCATTCATATCAGCGGTAACCAGGACGTTGCTCCTTCCACTTCCTTGAAATTTTTAGTTTGAATAAGCACCGTATATGAGTCATGCCACAACCTCCACCCAATGCATATAAACCTGGGACCAAACTAACTGTTGGTTCACATCAGGTTTCCATTATCAAATACATCTCAGAAGGGGGCTTTGCACATGTGTACACTTGTAATATTGATCCCCCATTCCAGGGCTCCAATGTTGCCTGTTTAAAAAGAGTTGCAGTTCCCAGTAAGTGGCAATTAAGTTTACTTCGACAAGAAGTTGATGCAATGAGACGATTGAGAGGAAATACGCATATTGTGTCGTATATTGACTCCCATGCATCCAGAATGAACGTTGAGAATTCGGGACCTCAAAACCAACAACAATATGAAGTTTTCTTGTTGATGGAATATTGTGAAAAGAATGGGTTAATCGATTTTATGAATACCAGATTGTCAAATAAATTGACAGAAACAGAGATTATTGATATCATGTACCAAGTAACTGTTGGTGTTGCCATGTGCCATCATTTACGCCCACCGTTAATTCACAGAGATATAAAGATTGAGAATGTTTTAATCGACAGTGCAGGTGTGTTTAAATTGTGTGATTTCGGATCTAGTGTGAACTATATGGCCCCACCAAGAAATCCACAAGAGTTGCAATTAATGAAAGATGATATCATGCAACACACGACACCACAGTATAGAGCACCAGAGATGATTGACTTGACAAAAGGTTTCCCCATCGACGATAAGCTGGATGTATGGGCATTGGGTGTTTTCTTATACAAGTTATGTTACTATACCACGCCATTTGAGAGACCCAATCAGAGTTCACTAGAACAATTAGAACACACAATTTTGAATTGTTCAGAGAACTTGAGATTTAACGACCAACCTGGTCTGATGTTTTCTTCAAGGTTAAAGAACGTTATAAAAGTTTGTCTTCGAGCAGATCCCAGAAGAAGACCCAATACAGTACAATTATTGGGTGAAATTGCCGCTATGAAGGGCGAGACTGGTATACCTAATGTTATTCCTTATAGTGTTAAGGAAAGCATGAAGACAAAACAACAAGTTCCACCTGTTAATCTTGATGAAATTAAGAGGGAGCACACCTTCCCAGAGATTAAACGGACTGCGGCTATCAAATCCGATCCATTTGCATCCATCGATAAGACCAAGATTTTAGCAAAGAAATCTTCTCCATTCACACTGGAACCTATTGCATCTCCAAACAGGCCATTAAGTGCATACTTTGAAGATTCGAATGCCAAAAGAATTTATTCACAAGGTAATAGATCAACCCCATCAGTACAGGACTACGTCAAGAAAGAATTGGCTAAAAGCAGAGAAAGCTATGAATTAAATGATGTTGACGATGGAACATTAGAGTTTTTAAAGTCAAGAGAAGAAAATTATATTCCCACCAGACACGATACTGGTGGCAGTTTTAAAGCTGCATTGAAGAATGGTTTAAGAAAAATTAGCACTGGTGGAAGCATAAGTGCCAATAATACAGGAAGTTCGATTAAGAGCAATCGAAGAAAGAGTCTTAAACAGATTTTAACCGGAAGCAGGAAGGCTTCCAATGAAGAAATTTCTAAGCATGAAAGAAAACCATCGTCGTCAGCAAAGACGACCGCAGTAACAGCAGCAACGACGGCACCAGCACCCACATCGTCAACAACAACAACATCATCATCATCATCTTCATCAGCACCTTCATCTATTCAAGACAGAATGCAGCAGCTTATGAAACAAAATGATTCTCAACGTATACACAAATCAGCCCAAGGCTATGGAAGATTCACCGACACCAAAGTTTCGGACGATCTTGACAGTATCAACAAGTCATTGTATGAAAAAACATCCCATCATCATCATCGTCATCATAGTCATGGCAATAAAAAACTATCTCCTCCTGCAGTTCCAGTAGGATTGTCATCTCGCAGATCTGAATCTCCATCGACGGGCAACACAAAGTCTAGTCAATCGAAAACATTGGCGAAAGTAAGAGCACCGCCTGTGGTTCCGACAAAATCCAAACCACCTCCAAAACCTAGAAAACCAAAATATTTAAAATCACCCGAGAAAAATGGAGATAATAGAAGGTTGAGCACGTCAAGTGAAATTTCCATGCCGGATTTAGATGATTTAGAAAAACAGTTTTCCAAGAGATTCCCAAGTTATGTTTAATAACGCAACTGGAAATCTGGTAAGTTCAAGTAGTAGTTGTCGTTCTTTTATCTTTTGTTTTTTTGATGTTGATTGTCGTAGAAAGTTGTGTCTTGGTATATATATTACGCATATATCTTATTATTACACATTTATACAGTTGCCTTTTACTTTTTTATTTTTTTTTTCTTTTACATTGTTAATTCATATTTTTGATTAAATTAACTAAGCTCTCGTAGTCTTGGATCTAAGAATCTTCCGAAGCTGGGAATTCTTCAATTGAATCCAAGATGAAATCAATACCTTCATCGAATTTATCCTGTATAACATCAGGAAGTCCATCTGATTTCGACTTAATCACTCTACCGAATTTCTTCCTTGGACGTTTGTTTGAAAAATCATCCCCAGAATCATTCTTCCCATTCCCATTTGAACCCGAGGATCCACTTCCATTAGTACCATTCCAACATGAATTCGAACCGCTGGTGAAAATTAATGAGTTTTTGTAATACCAATCAATCATTGATTCATCCATTACTGGAACTAATGGTTTCAATTGGGTTCGGTTCAAAAATGCCACAGTTCCCTTCACACAATCTTTGATCTCTTGGGAATTTCTCTTACCGTATAAATGAACTATGGATTGATAACTATCGCCAAATCCAACAAGGACCAATTTTTTCAATTGCTGGAAATAGGTAATATAATTGTCCCAAATATACAATAGAACTTCTTGCGCAAATATAATAGGATTGTAAGTGGAAGGATCAGAAGATAGTCCTGGGATTGGTAATTGAAATGAAGGGACATTGATGTCAATGTATCCGAACTTTTCTTGGTTTTCTGGGTCTTTTTCCTTTTGGATTTTTTCAATTATTTGATTCAATGGATGCTCTAAAACAATCGTAGAATTGCTCTCTATTACCCCATTGGTTGGGTTCATATTAGCCCATATATCGGGAGGATCATGGATTGTTAGTATGATGGTAGTACAATCATAGATATCTGGACTTGCTATAATTAAATCTTCCAATTGTCCTGGCAAGTCCAAACTGAAAGGTGGTCTTTCAGTCTCGTTACTGGAATTGATGATTGGAAGATTGATAAATGCACGTTTGTTGAAGAATTCGTTAGCTTGGTGAGATCGTATTGGATCGGAAATATTAACAAGTTTATAGTTAGGATTATCTACCCCTGGTAATTCGTACACGTCTTCAAAGATTCTTTCCGGAATACCATGTCTCAAAGATTTGAAATATTTCGCTTGGATTTTAATGACTTCATCAACAACTTCGATTGTTTCTAAATGAGGAAGCAATGTAATTGTGTTTTCTGGAGGTTCTCCAACCAATACTTTGGCTACTGCTAATGCACTTTTTGCAATTGACTCCAAATTGTAACCACCTTCTAAAACAACCGCCATTTTACCTTTGGCAATACCTTTCAACATATGGGTCATATAACCGTAACCAGAGGGACTAACGTGACATCCACCAATCATATCCCCGTCAGCTGCATCAAACCCAGAACTGACAATTATTAAATCTGGATCAAATTCAGTTATGGCAGGTAACAATATTTTATTGAACGCATACACGTAATCACCATCGTGCATACCCATGGCTCTCCAAGGAATGTTAATGTTGAAACCTTCCCCAGGTCCTTCACCAACCTGGTCGGAATTACCATATTTGGTTCCAGGGTAAAATTTACCATTCTCGTAACGATGCAATGATATATACAAGACTCTTGGATCGTTATAAAATGCCTTTTGGGTACCATTACCATGATGAATATCCCAATCCACAATAACTATTCTTCTGACCGATTCTGGATAGCTTTTCAATATGTTCTTTGCAGCTACAGCAACATTACTAAATAAACAAAAACCAGCTGGGGTGTCTGGTTCAGCATGATGCCCTGGAGGTCTAACAACAGCTAAAGAGTTTTTCACTTTTCCTTCAATTACCGCCTTACAAGCTTCAATGGCACCACCACAGGACAATTTAGCTGATAGATATGAATCGTTGTTGACATATATGGAATCCCCTTTTTCAGTTTCTTCAAGTAATTGGTCCCTTGTCATTGATTCTGTGCTTTGAATGAAACTTAAATGACTCTCAGAATGGACTTCCAAGATCTCTTCTGTAGTGGCTTCTCTGATGGGAATTTTCAACATAAATGGCCCAATCTCTTCAACTCCCGACAATGAAGAATCCTGAACCAATCCTGCCTCGACCAATCGCTTATAGATTCTATAAATACGACGAGGGTCTTCTGGATGAGGGTCAATATATTCGAAATATGAAGTGAAAATTTTGGCATGGTATCTCATTCTTACATCGTACACCAATCCTGTCTTTAGAGGGATGTAAAACAATTGCGGTTTCTTAGGTGGTGTAACAACAATTCTTTGCTCTTTAGGAATTGTAGTGGTTACGTTACTTGTTCCGTTAGATTCTTCCAATTTAATTTTTTTGGCGGAGGGTTCTTCGTTTTCGTTTTCGTTGTGATTATGGGAATCACTGTTTACAACAATGGTTTCTTTCACCTCTTCTTTGATAGTCACTTCTGGAGTATTGTCATTAGGTTCTTGTTTAATTTCTATGGTTTCTTCTTTCGTTTCTTGTTGTGTTTCAGTGGTAGTCTCATTTTCCTGTTGTTGTTGTTTTGTTTCTTCTGATTGTTCTTCACGTAACTTATGTTTTTGCAGGTTTTGTTCCTGGTGTTCTGGCTCAACTGACATCTTTTCCCCAAATAAATTTTATGACACAGATATACGGATATGTGAGATGTATGTGTACTTATAATCAGGGAATATGGGCAAAATGAGAGTGTTAAGTAGAGTGGTGTAATCCTGTCTTCTGGATTGAAAATAACCTAAAACCTTAAGAAAGAAGAACAGGTGAAAAAGAAAGAAAAAAAAAAAGTCAACAAAAAAAAGGCGGTCTACAACGATAGTCTCAGGGCAAAAAGAAAAAAAAACTACAACCAGAACTGCTTCCAATCTTCGTTAGTTATGACGACAAGGACGGCAATATCAACAATGGTAGCAACATCAACAGATTACACTCAATATATAGAACCATATCAACTATCCATTACATAAAAGTCCAGCACGAGTTCTGCAAATGCAAGATCTCTTTCTCTGATTCTTCCCCATCCTCGTTCCATTCCTATACGGTTGTCTCCCCCAAAGGGTTTGCATTGTTCGCATGTGCCTCTTTATGTCTCAAATTTCCAGAAAGATTCAGGAACGCAATCGGAGTAGATCTTAGTGAACAATACACAGGCAATAGCTGTTTTGTAGATACATCTGTTCTTCTCCTACTATTATCTTAAATCTATGATCCTCAGATATTTGAATGCCAGTATCCAGGTTACAGAAGTTATCGCTACCATTTCTTCCTTATTTTTTTTTTTCTCTGTGTCGTAATTTGTGGTTGTGTGTGTGAGTGCATATATACATCTAAATGTTATGTGGCCAATTTCTCAATTTCTCAATTTTTCTTTTCTTTCTCGTTTTCTCCGTTCTACTTCTTTTGTTTATGCACAATTCTCCAATTTCGCTAATTTGGGAAATGTGATAGATGCGTGCGGTTGGTCGTAAATTTCCCTAAAAGGGAAAGCGCTATTTAAAAGAAAAGAATATCACAATAATGCTTTTGTTTTGATTGATCATACAATTCCTATAGATCGAATATATATATATATATATATATACTATGGATGAGGAGACGAAGCTATATTGGTACCTCATGGATGGAAAACAACTCTTCCTTCGTAGCTACCTTTCTTCAATTTTTCCATATATTCAGGCAATTCCTTCAATGGAGCATGTGCAACCATTGGTTTAACCTTTCCTTGACTAACCAATTCAAAAGCTTCTCTTAAATCATTTGCTGTACCCCAGAACGAACCAACCACTGTGATTTCACGAAGATCCAAATCTGCCAAATCAATTGCAAGCTTTGCAGCACCTAAACCAATTGGAACAATAATACCCTTTGGTTCACAGTACTTTTGACAAAGATCATAAGTAGCTTGAACAGAGACAAAATCAAGACAGACATCAAAAGATCCTGGTTCAACACTATCTGGTAATTCAGCATAAGTAACATCAGCACCCAATTTTTCAGCATGTTCACGAGCCTTGTCCTTCTTATCCAAAACAGTAACTTTACCACCAAAAGCTTTAACAATTTGAATACCATTACCTCCCAAACCACCGGCACCGATAATCAAAACATTACTTGTAGGACCGACTTTGGCAGTCTTGATAGCATGGTAAGGAGTTAAAACAGCATCCGTAATAGCAGCAGCCTCTTCAATGGTAACATTATCCGGAACCTTGACCAAGTTTCTTGGTCTTCTCACCAACAAGTACTCTTCGTAACCTCCATCAGCACCTAAACCAAACCAATCAAGGAATGCAGTTTTACAAACATTGTCATTACCAGTTAAACAATGTTTACAAACACCACAACCGTTTGGACCAACACAGGCAACACGTTCACCAACCTCATATCCTTCAACTTCAGGACCCAATTCAGCAATTGTACCAGCAATTTCATGACCCATGACATAATTTTCACCACATTCGATTTCCCTGTCAACGACATGCAAGTCAGAGTGACAGAGACCGACAGCATTCACCTTCATCAACAATTGACCAGCCTGTGGTTTTGGAACAGGTATGTCGGATCTGTAAGTTAACCCCTTTTCTTTGGTGAAAAAGAATCCGGTTTGAGTAGTTGGAATTGAAGCCATTGTACGTATTTGAGTTTGTAATAATTTCGAATTAATAAGGGAGGAAGATCTTATGGGAAGTAATCGCTTGAGGGCAAGTGACATATTTTTATATAGTTGGGGACTTTTCTTTTTTTTTTTAGATTATTATTATATTTGAGGCAATTACTGCTCGTTATTTTGAAAATCCAGAATTATAGAATCAAAAACAAAGTCTCCACCCCTTGGAAGGGGATGAAGATGTTTTTAAATATACAGGAGCAAACGGGGGGACAATGATTGCTTATGTGAGGTGGGATGACGAGAATTACTGATGAATAAGCCATCCCACGCCGTATTATGCTGAATAGCGGGAGAGTAGGCGGGTGTTGTAGTTTCCTCCTTCCTATCTCTCTCTATTTTGGTCATCCCATCCTTATACTACATGTTAGTGGGAAACAATGTACAAAGGTGGTTTAAAAATAAAATCGAATGTTGTTTTATGCGGGGGTGGGGGGATGAGAGTAAACCGTTACACAAAGTGTAAATTTGAAGAATCTTACTCGTTCTTCTCCCATTGTAAGGGGCGAACTAAAAACGAAAAAAAGCTAAGGCCAACAACAACACCACCAACAAAACACCGAGAGATTTGTTATTCCGAATTACCGACCTATACGAAAGATGAAGATATTTTGCGTTCAAAGAGACCGAACCCGGTGGTTGTGTTTTAACAAAAGGGATGAATGGGTAAGTAAAGTCCTCGAATATTTTGATAATCTCTTGAATTGTTTATTTTATTCTTTTTTTTTCTTCACCACACCCCCTTTATTTTGTTGTGATCTTGAAGGTATAATTGCAATTGCAATTACAATTGTAATTATTATACTAGCTTAGATGCTCATCCATGCAAAATCAGACAAGTGAACGGACTTCATTTCTCCATTTAGAAGCACAAATAAGTGGAGTTGTGACACTTCCTTAAATAATTATATTGAAAAAAAATCAAGGCTTTAATCCGTTCACAAGAAAGGTGCCCCACTTGAATGCTGCAAAACATAAAAAGCTCGAATGACATGTGTCGTCCCAACTTAGAATTAAGCCATTATTTCGAGATCCTGGAGCCGGTTTTGCTGTCACGAGGACATAAAACATGCGGGGACCAACAGGGTGGTAGTCGAGACCCCTACAACGTTGCTTCTTCTCTTAAATTTGTAAGACATACAGAGGCTGTTTACGCAGTAATAAGCAACAGCAAGGAAATTCACACATAACACGCATCTTTTACATTACCTAGACCAAGATATCTGCCCTTTGAACCAGATGCTTGTTATGGTAAAAAAATGCCCATTCTAATCAATAAAAAATTAGGGGGTAACATTTCACCTATAGTTTCTTCAATAATCCGCCCTCACTTACTATAAATAGAATTAATACTCACTCTGGCGTGGGATAATAATACTTTTATTCTATATAATATTCTGACCAATAATAATAAATAATAATAATAATAATGATAGCAACAATCGTAATTATAATAAAAATACACTTTGGACCGGAATTTGTCATGGACAAAAACAAAGACTAAAGGGAATCAATATCAAAACCTTAAATCAACTTTTTTTTTTTTTTTTGAATTTTAGGTATACCAACAAATAAACTCTGAGTTCAAGGGTACAAGATATTGCATTAAACCTTAATTAATGCTCCAACAATAACAAGGATACAACAACGTTCTAGTTTCTACTGCATCCTACAGAAATACCCACTGTACCACAGTACAATGTTTCTAGAACCATAGAAGACATTACCAACACATACGTAAGATTGATTCTTCATTTGTATTTATATTTGAATATGGGTAAACTTGTTTCTATTTTGAAAACTCATCCAGCAGATTCTGCAATTTCGGAGTTTTTTAACCTAACTTTTCAATTTAATAGAATATATACTAGTTTGTCACGTGTATTATTTTTTTTTTTTCATTTTTTTAAAACAAAATCTATAATATTGCCCTTGCCTCTTAAGCTATTCCATTTCCTTATAAAAATTCTTGACATGCACAGACGTTTGCACTTTTTTTGGGTTAAAGTTTATAACTTCCAATTGATCCCTTGAAGTGGCTCTTGATAACGCAACATATATTTGACCAGCTGCAAATGATTTACCCACATTAATCTTCAATCTCTTCAACGTTTGTCCTTGTGCCTTATGAATGGACATTGCCCACGCTAAGATCAATGGCACTTGCTCCCTTACTAAAGTTTTATTTTGTGAAGTACCGACCTGTTCTAGCTTAAACTCCTCTCTTTCAACAAGTATAACATCATTTTTCCCAAACAAAACCAAAGGCAACACCGAAGGTTCGGTTTCCAGCTGGGCTATATGACAGGAAGCTGCAATAAATTCTTGAGTTTTCAGTGGGAGTTTAGCAATAAATTCAGATTCCTCTGGCGTGAAACTGATATGCTGACCAATTCTCTCACAAATGAGTTTCATAACCTCAATGCTTTCCGAATCACTGGCATCGATATACCCGAAATGATCAACAAAATTTATGTAGAGTCTTCTGGTACAGAACATCAAAACAGTTCCTAAACTTCCATTAACGATTGTATCGCTTTGGTTCTTGACCATCATCACCTGTGCTCCTACTTTAAGTTGCAATTCTTGTTCCACCATGAGATTATTCAACAATTTTATCAGATAGTTGTCTCCTTCATCTCTCGCCCTGAATACTTTAGCATTTCCAGGAAGTCTGCTCAAACGATTTTTGTTTGCAGAATTCACTTCATGCAAGGTAGGATACAACTCTGTAGGTTCCAACCCATCTTCGTATGCAACCTTTCTGTTCAAATTTGAAAACAATTGTATAGTCCCCTCATCAAGGGAACCTGTTCGAACATTATTGAGTGCCTGAATAAATTGGTTGTCACCCTTTTGTCTAAACACTTGTTTCAACATCACTACATTTTTAATCACCTTTTTCCAACTGTTTGCCATGAAGCAAAAAACCGGTCTGCCGCTATTATCCACTGGTGGCAACTGGTAAAAATCACCACATGCAACTATTTGTATCCCACCAAATGGAGCAGTGCTGCCTCTGATATCTCTTGCCATCTTTTCCAACTTGTCAAAAAGCACACAATCAATCATAGAAATCTCATCAATAATAAGCAATCTCAAAGTCATCCATCTCCTTTGCAACATAGGACTCTTGTTTACTTTCTTGGCCAATACTTCTGCAGATTGCAGCGCCAACCCAATTCCCAAAAACCGGTGGAGCGTTTGACCTCCTATATTACACGCAGCCATACCGGTAGAAGCAGTCAATCCAAACGCATCTCCATATTTGGCAGTACATCGCTTCACTAACTCCTTCAAAACCACTGACTTCCCTGTACCTGCACTTCCTGTGAAAAATAAACTCTTCTTACTTAGCACGAGATCAATAACTCTTTGTTGTTCTTCTGATAACTGAATCGTACCATCGGCTGAAGCGACTGGAGGAGGGGTTACAGTCTTTGATATTTTTCTAGGTTTCATATTATCGAGGATATCAACGACGTTTCTCTTCAATGTTGTTTTAGCAGTTGAAGCTGTAGTCGAACCATTGGGCCTTTTATGAAATGCTAGGGATCTGGTATTTACAACTTCTGTGCTGGTATCAAATGATCGGTTTCCAGTTTCTTCAAACGCGTCATCCTCATTGTCAGCAACACTAGAAAGGATTGAACTCTGTCTTGACAAAGTGGAGGTTGATTCGAAAGAACTCAAATTGGAAATTTTATCATTAATAAGACCATTCTCTTTCCTCCTATTGAACCTTGAGTTTTTGAAATACTCATCAACGGTTCTTTGGGCATTCTTAACCCTTTCACTACTCATACTTTGATAAAGGAAGTATATCTATAAATGACTATCAGTGGGTAGCTATAACATTTTCTATTATTTTTTTTTTTTTTGATTTTGGCAACGCGTTGTTTAGATTTCTGATGCGGTATACACACGACCACCATTTCGATTTTAGGGTTTGCGATTTGCTCACATAATAATTTTAGTGGCTTTTGGTTTTTTGTATAGTATCCATACATATATATTTCTCTGAATATATAATAACATCGTTCATTTCAAGCACCATTCATATCAGCCACAATGACTTGGGAGACGTTCCTTGTGATTTTGTTGCTCGAAAATGATTGCTATCTCTAATTAAAACACGTCGATCAATATGTCAAATTCTTGTATCTTGCACATGGAAAGAGGAATGTTTATTTTTTTTTTTTTTTTTTTTGGAGATTTTTAGTTAGACTAAATCAACCAATCAATGAGCAATCATTTCAAATACAGTTACAGTCGTTCAACTCTATTGTAAGAGAAGGAGAACTCGGAGGAATATAGTTTACAAACAATACCTTTGTTAGTTGATGGAACGCGCTAGGTGAGTGCTCTTCATTTTTGCGCTACGTAAGGTATCTCGTTCCGTCGTCGTTCATTTATTTCCAAACTCCGTCTCGTGCTCTGCCGGGAGTATGATTTCGGACTATTGTGTAATTTTCCCAATCAGCTTACTAGCTTTTATAGAAGTATATGCATATTCCCGAACGGGTGTAAGGCATTGACAGAAAACATAGGTCAAGCAGAACATTTTATACGTTTAGACGTACCACGATTTCGTCTGGAATGTCCACTTAACCGGGAGTGACAGTTGAAGAGAGATTTACGGTCCTTTCAATTGTTCACAACCCCCTTCCGCTCGTCTTAGGCATGGTAAGAGAATATGAGCCGTGTCCTGTAAACATATCGCCCAACGAGTAGAAGATTAAAGCTTGGTGATGTTGATGGAGGAGGAGGTGCGAATCTGGACGGAGGGGTTTTATATTTGTCAGCTTGTGTTTCATTAACTACAAGGGGGTCTCAGGAAATATTTACCTTTTTTGGGACCCAAGAAAACCCCAACTTTTTTTTTTCTTTTCACATCACATCTGCAACTGTAATTGGTAGAGAAGAAAACCACCGTTCCGCTCTTTCTGTCTCTCAGCTGAAAAATAACGTCTCCAATTTAAAAAAATAAAATAAAAAAAAAAAAAAAAAAAAAGAAAAATTTTCATCTATTACATTCTTCTTTCTTGTTTAAAAAAAGAACAATATTCTAACCAATTTCTGATTCCTGAAGATCTTCAGTTCAAAAGGGAAACCAGTCTAACTATTGCAATTTCTAAAAGGAAAGAACACGAAAGTCTTTGTCATTCACATTTCCTCTTCTGCTATTGCTAATCTTATATAAAGTCATCAGTTGGTGGTATCAAGTTATTATATTTTTATTTACAGGATTTCTTTTTCTTTTTGCTTCTTTTTCTGGTCGTTATGGAATCCCTTACCAAAGTTTCAATGTCTGTTTGTCCATTTGTCAAGTCCACCTCAACCCAAGCTTTACGTCAATTGAGTAAAACTTCAGGTGCGTTAGCCAGACAAGCTCGTCAATGTCCTGTTGTTGGCGACGCAATCAAAGCCAAGGAATTATCCACTAGATCATATTCCTCCGCTACCAAGCCAGTCAGAGCAACTGCCTCCATTAGTGTTGACCCAAAAGCAACCACTTTTGAAGCTCCTCAATTTGGCTCCCAAGAAACCGCTTTCGACTATGATGGTTATATGACCAACGAGTTGCACAAAAAGAGACAAGACAAGTCTTACCGTTTCTTCAACAACATTAACCGTTTAGCTGAAGAATTCCCAAAAGCCCATCGTGCTCAAGAAGAAGATAAGGTTACTGTCTGGTGCTCTAACGATTATTTGGGTATGGGTAACAATGAAAAAACCTTGAAAGAAATGAAACGTGTTTTGGATAAATATGGTTCAGGTGCCGGTGGTACCAGAAACATTGCTGGACACAATTCTCATGCCATTAAATTGGAATCCGAATTAGCATCTTTGCATAAACACGAAGCTGCATTGGTTTTCAGTTCTTGTTTTGTTGCCAACGATGCCGTTTTGTCGTTGTTGGGACAAAAACTCAAGAATTTAGTCATCTTTTCTGACGAATTGAATCATGCTTCTATGATTCAAGGGATTAGAAACTCCAGAGCCACCAAGCATATTTTCAAGCACAATGACTTGGCTGACTTGGAAGCCAAATTGGCCCAATACCCAAAATCCACTCCAAAGTTGATTGCTTTTGAATCCGTCTACTCCATGTGTGGATCCATCTCTCCAATTGAAGCCATCTGTGATTTAGCCAAAAAATACGGTGCCTTGACTTTCTTGGATGAAGTCCATGCTGTCGGTATGTATGGTCCACACGGTGCTGGTGTTGCTGAACATTTGGATTTCGATGCTCATTTGAAACTGGGTATCAAGAACCCAGAAAATTTGACTACCGTCATGAGCAAAGTTGACATGGTCACTGGTACTTTGGGTAAGGCTTACGGTGTCGTTGGTGGTTACGTTACTGGTAAAACTAACTTGATTGATTGGTTCAGATCTTACGCTCCAGGTTTCATTTTTACCACCTCCTTGCCACCTGCTATCATGGCTGGTTGTTCTGCATCTATTCGTCATCAAAGATCCACTTTGCAAGATCGTATTGGTCAACAAAAGAACACCAGATACGTTAAGAACAACTTGAACGACATTGGTATCCCAGTTATTCCAAACCCATCTCATATTGTTCCTGTTTTGGTTGGTAATGCCGCTGATGCCAAACGTGCTTCTGATTTGTTAATGGAAAAACACAATATTTACGTTCAAGCTATTAACTTCCCTACCGTTCCAATTGGTGAAGAAAGATTGAGAATCACCCCAACCCCAGGTCACGGTGAAGAACTTTCTAACCAATTAATCAACTCTTTGGAATCGGTCTTTAACGAATTGAACTTGAAGAGAATTAGTGATTGGGAAAGAGAAGGTGGTTTGTGTGGTGTTGGTGTTGATGGTGCCGCTGAAATCGAACATATTTGGACCGACGAACAATTGGCTTTAACTGATGCCGACTTGAATCCAAATGTTGTCGAACCAGTCATTCGTCCACTCGGTGTTTCGTCAGGTATTTCTGCTTAGAGATAATACTTACAGCCCCTTCACCTTTTTTTATTATTATTAATTATTATTATTACTAGACAGATTTGACGATTAACACTTCATTTTAATATGATTTTTATTTTAGTCACATATGATCACCACATATTCCAGTCTTTTTTTTTACATATATTTATGTTGTTATTACATATATTAATAATTCGTCAATCAAAGTCATTGTAGATAACTAGTTGAAAGTGTTTCTTCCCATTTGGCAGCCCTGAGCGCGTTTTTCCCATTATAAAGGAAAATTTTTCCTCTCATTCTCTTTTCTCATTTTTTTGGTTTGTTTTGTTTTGATTTGTTTTGATTTTTTTTTTTTTTTTTTTTTGATTCTATCTGCAACAGCCAAACCCACAACAATTTTACAAAGGTCTAGACAACCTAGGATTTTATACGAACCAGTTTTTTTTTTTATTTAGGACCCTATATTTACGGAAAGAACAGCAAAGATTCCAACATTATGGCACTTACAAAAGAGCAGCTAATCAAACTATACTCCAATCGATTAGTTAAAGCATTGATTCCAATTGAATTTGGAGAGGCATTCATCCAGAGTGTTACCAATGACCTACAGACATCGTTACTAAATCCATATCCATCAGAGAAGTACGATCTTTCAATACTAGTGAATAAACTCAAGGTAGAATTTTTAAGCAACAATCTAAGAAATGAATGGGTGGAGTTTCAAAACCTTGTGAATTCATTGAGTAAATTTAAAACATTGGATCAAATATGCAACTATCTTGAGTTTCTAGATGCTTTGAGAGTAAATAAACCACAACCACAACCACAACGACAACCACAATACCAACATCAAAACCAATACCAAAGCCAACGTCAACGTGAGCAACTGCAACCAGAAGAAGTACTATCCTCAATTTCCAGTCAGCTGCCGACTAAACAAACCCATTTCCAGAATCACCAACAAAGTACGGCTACAAATGGATCTGCCCTTACATTGTCCCAATTAATAGAACCATATTACGAAACACTACCCGAGCAGACTATTTTGACATATTTGCCATATACTTTATTGGGACTGGATTCCAAGATTTTCACATTTAGTAATGATTACAAAAGATTGGAAATCCCACAAGAGATAAATAACAGTTTTAGTTCGTTGTTGAGGCAAGTGTTTGAGTTCGCAATCTTGTATAAGCAATTGCTAATAGTAGTGGAGAGATATAAAGGGACATTGAAACTGGCAATCAAAACCGCATATATTGCCGTTTTGGAGACGCAGCTAAGTGAATATGTCAATCTAATAAATCAAGTATTCAATAATCAGCCTAGTTCAATACTATCGGTGTATAATTCTATCTTCCCATGGATATTCAAGCTTCGATTCTTGTATCGAGTGTCAATTAAGTTGAACCAATGTGACGGATACCAATTCTTAGCCATAGTTTATAACTTTACAAAATATGGGGATTTGCGAATTAAAAAGATTGCAACTATTGCGTTTAATGAAGTTGTGAAACCTTACTATAATATTCTTGAACACTGGATTATTAAAGGAGAACTTACTGATAACAACAATGAGTTTTTCATCAGCTTTGACACTGCGGAAAACGAATTCAACAATATCATAAGGATGTTGCCAGAAAAAGTACCCGAATTTGTCAAATTGAGTGATAAGATTTTCCAAATTGGGAAAACCTTGATCTTTTTCAATAAATATTGTCGAGAATTGAAGTGGGTCAACCAGTACAATGTCAAGTATTCGACAATTGTTTTTAACAATTACAATGGGTTAGCCTCAATGGCAGCAAACGAAATACAAGAATTAATCAATTTACAATACCATGAAATATTACAATTCTTAACTCAGATTATACAAGGGAATAATGAAATGTTTATTCATTTCTGCAACTTCAAGAGGTTTTATTTTATGGAAACGAATGAATTTATTGATGCATTGATGGTCAAAGGACAGAGCGTCCTCAACGAATCATCCGTAAACATATCTTCGACTTATCTCAGCAAGGTAATGCAAGAAGCTGTGCAGATATCTTCGGTTAAGAATTCTAAATATTTGAATAGATTGGACTCCCGGCTTTTAAACCCTCAACACGGAAACTTGGGATGGGAAACGTTTACTGTGGAGTATAGAATTGATGATTTACCGATGAGTTATTTATTTGAAGGAAAGCAACATATGAGGTATTTGAAGATTTTCCACTTTTTATGGAAATTAAGAAATTTGAACTATTTATTGAACTTGAACTTTGATATGTTTAATGAATTAAATCACAATGTGGTGAGAAGTTTACCAAATCGAAACAGGAAACCACTAGCCAAGTCAATTGGAACTATATCAGTTATAAGGAACCAGTTTTCATTATTCCTCAACAGTTTAATGGCGTATTTATCATATGAAGTTATCGAGGATAGCTTTCAGAAGTTTATTGTCAAGAAGTTGTTCTATAATACAGAAAACAATCTATTAAACAAGCTGTTCTTGCCCATTGAACAAGACCAGAATAAAAACAAATTTAACGTTAATTTATTGACAATCGACGAGTTGGTGGAAATGCATAAAAGTTACCTTGATCATATCATCAACAATAACCTCTTGAACGAAAAATACAAAGGAGTTGAGACCAATTTAAGTTTGATTGATCAGATCTATGATCTTCTACAGACCATTTTTGAGTTCGTTAACACGAGTCAAGAGTATTACTCCTTAGTGGTTAACTTTGGGTTGGTGTTGAAGAGTGAACAGGTGAACCGAACCTTTGAAATGGAACAAGACGAAGTAGATCTCGAGTTTCAGTTACATAAAGTCAAGAACAAAATTTATAAGGACATTTATCAGAGAGATTTTCAGCTGCAATTAAAGGATTTTAAAGATGATTTGAATAGAGATTACAATCTTAAAGAATTAAGTAAGATATTGTAATATATAAGCATGAATTGGAAACATCTCACTGCTTTTTATGTATATATAATTATTTTTTTTGTGGACCAATAATATTGTGCAAAGGGTGGATATACAAAATAGTTGCTCCCGTGAGTGACAGATTGTGGGTGCTGGTGGTGGTGCTGGTGGATTGTGGGTGAAGAAGAAGATGTAATTCAAGAAAAATATGACCTTAATCTTGCCAACAAGAAAAAATAAGATGTGTGAGATATGGATCACAAAATATAAAATTACCTTCGGAGTTCATGTGACGGATAATAGGGGAAGTAGCCCTTTCACACGACACGATAGTCTGGCTTATATTTAGTTTCAAATAGTTTAGACACCGTAAGAGTATAATCGCTTGACCGGAAGACAATGAACAATATAAAACATTGATCTATATGTGGTTTCTTAACGTGCATATCTTGTTGCTGCAGTTTCTATTGGTCGACGATAAAAAAAAAATGATTTGAGGTTTATGAATTAGTGGTACATATTTTGTATGTGTCTTATTTTTTATTTCTTTAACCTCCTCGGTCAAGAGGCTAATAATTTTTCACCCACACGCTTTTTTTCTGTTTTTCAACAGCACTCTCGATAAGTATAAATATTCCCCCGGATTTTGCTACAATTTTTTTTCTTTCACTTTTTTTTTTTGAATCTTCTATTTTCTTTTCATATATATATCTTTATCTATTCCTTTTAAAAGAAACAATTGAAAGTAGCTTCTATCCAGTTAGTTTGATTTTCACCTATTTATTTATTCATTTATTTATTTATTCATTTCCTCCCCTTATTTATTTATTCACTATAGATACATAGATCCCACACAATAACAAAAATGGACGACGTTGATTCAGCTTTGGTAGATAATGTTAAATCCTTTGCCTCTGGTGGTTTTGGTGGTATTTGTGCCGTGTTGACCGGCCACCCATTTGATCTTGTCAAAGTTAGATTGCAAACTGGTTTGTACAAATCTTCAGTTCAATGTGTCAAAGAAACTATCGCTAAAGACGGTTTGTTTGGTTTATACAGAGGTGTTTTGCCTCCATTGTTAGGTGTCACCCCAATGTTTGCTGTTTCCTTCTGGGGTTACGATGTTGGTAAGAAGTTGGTTTCATCATTTACTGGTAAAAGTGTCGAGAATTTCGAAATCAAGGACATTTCCACTGCCGGTTTTATCAGTGCCATTCCAACCACTTTTGTTGCTGCTCCATTTGAAAGAATCAAGGTCATGATGCAAATCCAAGAAGGTGCCAAGTCAAAATCCATGGGTGGTGTTGTTGCTGAAATGTACAAGACTGGTGGTATTAGATCCATTTTCAAAGGTACCGTGGCTACTTTAGCAAGAGACGGTCCAGGTTCCGCTTTATATTTTGCTACTTATGAATATGTCAAGAAAGAATTGAGTGCTCCTGGTGAAGACTTGTCATTGTTTGCTATAACCACTGCCGGTGGTTGTGCTGGTATTGCCATGTGGTTGGGTGTTTTCCCAATTGATACTATCAAATCCACCCAACAATCATCCAATGTCAAGATCTCCATTGCTCAAACCACCAAGAATATCTATGCTAAAGGTGGTGTTAAAGCCTTCTTCCCAGGTGTTGGTCCAGCTTTAGCAAGAGCTTTCCCAGCCAATGCTGCCACATTCCTAGGGGTTGAGTTGGCTAGAAAATTCTTGGATAACGTTATATAATTTATTTATGAAATTCTTCTGATATAGATGAAATAAAAAAGTATATTATGATTGTCAATGTTAATTTCAATGTTATTGTGATTTCTAATTATGAGTGCATTTTATGCATTTTGCATCTGGTGTCGTAGTAGAAGTGGTGGTGGTCGTAACATGACGGACTGTGGGTCGTGCACATGTACAATATGCTAATATTAATTTTCTCTCTCTCTTTTTTTTTTTATTATTTTTTTGGTTTCGCTGTTGTAGCCAATTTAATTTATTAGCAGGGAAATTTTTTTGTTGTTGATAAGATTGAGTAAATTTCATTACATTTTTACCACACCTACCCCCCTTCCATATTCATAAAGTGTGCCAATTGAAGAACAACGATGACTTTATCTGATGAACAAGTATGTATAGATTATGTGGGTTTATTTGCAAATGTGTATTGTAAAGAAAAAATGAAATACTAACGCATGGCAACCAGGTTAAATCTGAGCTTTCCAAAATGCAAGCCTTCATCGAAAAGGAAGCTAAGGAAAAAGCCAAAGAAATTAAATTAAAAGCAGACGAAGAATATGAAATTGAAAAGGCTTCAATTGTAAGATCAGAAACTGCAGCTATAGATTCCACATATGAACAAAAATTGAAAAAGGCTAGTTTGGCACAACAAATTACAAAATCCACCATTGGTAATAAAACTAGATTGAGAATCTTGTCCACCAAAGATGAAGTCTTACAAGATATCTTTGATGATGCTGAAAAAGAATTGAAGAAAATCACTAAAGACAAGAAACAATACAAGCCAGTCTTGATTGGATTAATTGAAGAAGGTTTATTAGCATTATTGGAACCAAAAGTCAGCATCAAAGTTAGAGAACAAGATGTTGCTATTGCTAAAGAGGCCATTGCCGATGCTGCTAAGAACTTTGAAGAAAAATCTAAATTCAAAGTTGATGTCAAAGTTGACGAACAAGATTTCTTATCCAAAGACATTGCTGGTGGTGTCGTGGTTGTGAACGGTACTGGTAAGATTGAAGTTGATAATACTTTGGAAGAAAGATTGAAAATTTTATCTGAAGAAGCTTTACCAGCTATCAGATTAGAATTGTTTGGTCCTTCAGCTACCAGAAAATTCTTTGATTAGAATAGTTAATTTTGTTTTCACTTTCTTTTTTTTTTAACTATTATAATTAATTGTTCATCTGAATCAAAAAAAAAAAAATTACATTCTAGTAGCTTATATAATTTACACTTCAATAAAATCGTTCTTGTCTTTTTTTTTTATAAACATATCAATTATAGATGTCATGAAACTGTCGAAATATGCTTTGATTCAATACCATCTCTTCTTCTTGCCGCTCCAGTCTCATACGAGAGAGGTGTGGTTCTTATCGTAGCCGATGTGGTGCGGATTCAGCGTAGAGTAATTAAGTTACTAGAGAAAAAAAAAATTTCAATATAGTAAGTGGGTAAGGCTTCTGTAAACCCATAGATCCACGGGCCCATATGAACCAGTTTCGACAACTTCTATTTCCCACAAGAACTAGTAAACTCCTCCTTCGGCCACTATCACCCCAGATATTTGCTTGTCACAAGTCGGTAATACCCAAAGGTCGGGCAGGCAATGGTAGTGGTAATGGTGGTAGTGACAAAAAATTCATTAAAAATATCATCCCGACCACGGTAAATCTAAATTCAAGTGTGATTCCATCCGATTCCATGATTTTCAACAAACTAAAGCCTATAATACCTAGTGATCTATACGTGTCATGTACAATATTTGATCGACTAGGGAATATCATTGCTGTTTCTCGAAAATACCCCAAGATGCAATTTTTGAAAGATAATCATTTATTTCCCCGAGATTTGAGAAAAATCGATACTTCCGCCATCGATGTGGTACCAGTAATCATGATCCGACCATCAAATGCCATCTTGGTCAACCTTTTGCACATTAAGGCGATCATCAAAAAAGATAGTGTTATGGTGTTTGATACCTCAAATAGTGAAGTGGCAACAAAATTGGGTATATTCATGTATGATTTGGAATTGAAATTGAAATCACAGACAAGTAATATATGTTATGAATTCCGAGCATTAGAATCCATCTTGGTTAGTATTATGAGTTATTTAGAAGCAGAAATCAAGTTACATCGACGTCAATGTGGGATAATCTTGGCTGAATTAGAAGATGAAGTGGATCGTCATAAATTGCAGGAATTGTTGATCAATCTGAAACGATTATCCAGTTTTCATCAGCGTGCGATATTGATCCGTGATGTGTTGGAAGAATTACTAGAAAATGATGAAGATCTAGCTGGGATGTATTTGACAGATCCAAAGAAATTCGAACCGGAAGAAGAGAATTACGACGAAATTGAGCTGATGTTGGAGAGTTATTATAGACAATGTGACGAGTTTGTTCAACAAGCAGGTAGTTTGTTGAACGATATTAAAGCAACAGAAGAGATTGTCAACATTATTCTTGATGCTAATAGAAATTCTTTGATGTTGTTTGAATTGAAGATCACAGTTTACACCTTGGGATTTACCGTTGCAACGTTATTACCTGCATTTTACGGTATGAATTTGAAAAATTACATAGAAGAATCCAATTGGGGATTTGGCATGGTTGTTGTGTTTTCAATCCTTCAGGGTTTGGCTATAACATGGATGAATTTCAGAAGGTTACACAAGGTCCAAAAATTAACCATGATGGGAGCTGCAGGCAATCCGACACACAACCCTGTTAAACTACTACCACCACCACCAAGTAGAAAACACATTTATAGATGGAAGCAAGGCTCTTTCTTGTACCGATTGTTTTTTGGATCTGGAGGTAGGTATTCGAAGAGGAATAAGAAATTTGATAGACCAACTAATAGAGAGAAAGATGCAATTTGGAGAATGATTAATGACGACAAAACGAATAATTTTTAATAATAGTATATTTCTAAATAGTTTACATGTATATATGGCGCATACGCACTACATTTCTAACTAATCAGATTCAACTTCATCTTCTTCGGAATCTGATTTATTCACAACCTTGCCATCTTCATCTTTATCTTTATCTTCGTCATCATCTGAGTCCTTGGCATATCCTGGCAATTCATCTTCTTCGTCTTCATTAGGTTCGGCAATTTCAGTAGTAATAACTGCTGGTTCCACATCTTCATCATCGTCAAATTTCATGTGTTTACCACTGGATTTCTTTTCTTGTCTTTCTGTGTAAACAGGTTGAGCATTTCTTTCTTCACCTGGCTTAATTAAAGTACCTTCGACGGAAACAACTCTTCCGGTAGTGTAGATTGCTTTGACGGTAAATTGTAATTTTCCTTCAATCTTAGTTTCATTTTCATCTATCCAATGACCAAAAGTCTTTTTATCGTCACTTGAAACTTCATCGACTTGGTTTGATTTGAAGTCCCATGAAGTTGGAATATTATACTTCTTTATACTAGCATTGAAAGTATCGTTTATTAAGAGACCAATATGGGATGGAGTTTGCATATAGACGTCCCCTTCCAAAACATCCCCAACTTGTGGACACCAACATAAGAAATCCACTGAGATCCACATGAATGTAAATGGAGAACTTCCTTCGATTTTAGCCAAACTGTAACTGGAATCATCATCATCGGATCCATTATTTTCCAAGAATTTGATATTTGAATATGCCACAACAACCCCTTTTCCTTTCACGAAATATGTCATTATTAAAGGATCCAAATGTTGTTGTTTGATACCATTTATGGGGTTTTGTAAATGGACTGGTGCCACTGACACATATAATGACGTAGATACGGTTTTATAACATTGTGATAAACCATTATCATCCTTGGGATTGGTGGATTGTGCGGTGGCTCTTCTTTTGGATGCCAGACTTATGATTTCTGATGGTCTTTTTCTAACTTCAACTGACATTGTTGGTTGTATGATTTTGATGATTCTATATCAGCTTCATCGCTAGTAGTAATTTTTTTTTTCCAGGTTCAATATTTTTTATTTTTTTTTTTCGTATTGGTGATGAGGAACAATTTTTCCAGGCGAGCCGCAGATTTCCTAAAGTAGAGTATATGGGTGCTAAGCTACCAGTTGAACCCTGGATTCATCTTTACACCAATGGTTCTAATCCTCATAACTTTATAGGATAATATATTGTATTTGTAGTTTGTAGGTTATGGGCATCAAACTAGATTCATAACGAATAATCTAACAATTTTCAATGAACAAAAGTGACTGAGTGAATTAATATAAATTAATCTTGGACCAAATAGCAGACTTGTTGTCTATGATATCGTATCCTAAAAGCATAACCAATCAAACCAAACCAACCTTTGGAATGCCTCAGGAAGAATACACAGTTTTGAAATTTCTTATTGTTACTAAAATTGGTCGTGTTTACGAGAATATTTGGACCAATTTATTTGGTGTTGACTGTGGCTCTGGTATTAAACGACCTGCTAAATATACGGTAATATACCAAATAACGGGCCCGTTTAAAAAGTCCGATGCAAATTGAAAACTAAAAATACGATTCATTGTAAATTTTAATACCTAGCTATTTTGAAGGGAGGTTTTGAGTTTTAAAAATATTTCCAGGTAAGTTTTGCAATCTTAATTTAATGTAATTACTGAGCAAAATTCTTTAAAAAAACTGACTGTACTAGCAAAATATATTATATCCAAGCGATAGATATTATTATTTTCTGATTTCTCAATATATTACAAGCTATTTACAATTATCTAACCATTCCAGTCATATAGTAATTTGTAGGCGTTTTCAGATTGTTTTAGGTCGTCTGGTAATAGAACTATCAAAATTAGAACAATATCCACAGTTCCATGCAACGCTCCACAGAACAGATAACAAATAAGAAACAGAGAAATAATTTCTTATGACTAATACTTAAAGCCTGATATGCTCGTACTTCCGAATATCAGTTGAATTGAAAACCTTAATTACTTGTGGGGACGTGGGGGAGGAGTAAGGGTGGACAACTATTTCCAGCTGAATCCAATTTTAAGATTTCATTGTCGCCACAAGAAATATAGATTTAGATTAGGTTGGTCGAATGGAAAATGTGATTTATTGGATCGTACCATTTCTGATTTGCTGCTGCATTTCCCTAGTTTAATGTGGCGTATGTATAATTTTGATTATCTACATTGACTAACAAAGTACAAACACGCCACGTGATACGGTTATGCCTGCTACTTACCGAAATCAGAAACCTGAAATCTGGGACTAAGATTTGTTGACGTTGTGATTATTAACCGATATCAGAGATAAGGCGATTACCAACAAATATCAACCCTTATATCGTCCATTATCAAGAAGTATGTCTGGTACAATTATCATTAAGTTTTTTTTTATTTGTATTTTTTTTATTTTTGATGCCATTCATAATGCCAAGGATTTGGTATCAATCAATATACTCACGAATAAAACCACAACCCCAATTGCCTTATCTGTTTATACAGTTTTGTTTCCCCCATTCTACTAGTTGTCCATTTTTGTGCTTGTTGAAAAAGCAAATCCAAGAAAATATTGAACTCTTTCCACCTGATAAGTAAAGTTTTGCAATTTTACGCACGAATCCTTCCATATTAATGGTGTATGCCACAATTTTTACTACATTGGTAAAAAGACCAAAGACAGTTGATAGTATAAAAATAGTAGTATAAAAGGCATGATGAATTCACCTTAGACCTAAAATTGCCGTGTTTTCCCTTGCTATCCAGAATACAATTAACGATGGTTTCAACTTCCCCAGAAACCGAAAAGGAAAAGGAATTGGTCCAAGTCCTCAGTAACGACGGAGATTTTTCTGTAGACGAAGACTACGACTATGAAGATCCTAGAAATTACTATACCAGCTACTCAGATGAATACAACCCAAGAGGTGTGAGAAAACCAACTGAGCATGAGCTGAAGACATTGAGAAGGGTTATTGGCAACATCAAGTACAGTACATTTATTCTTTGTGTGTGTGAATTCGCCGAGCGTGCATCGTACTACTCGACCACTGTTCTCCTTACCAATTATGTCCAAAGAAGAATTCACCCTGATTCACC
>JANIWD010000138.1:0-30541 GCA_030557875.1 Candida neerlandica
ATACCCAAATTTCTGATCTAAAAAGAACAAGCAACAATAAGTATCATTATCATTCATCATCATCATCGTTCATCATCATCGTTCATCATCATCGTTGTCGAATTGCATTATGTCCGTTGAAAATTGAAAAAAAAAGAATCTTGTAGTTATTATTTACTCTTTAAAATTGATTCTAGCAATCACATTTAACTTTTGATTATCTTTAAATTTGTTAATTATTAGCCAAACAGAGTTGATCAGCCTCGCCAACCACCACTCGAAAGAGAAGCTAAGTTAAGAATTAGGTGAATACATTTCTGGATTCGTACTAATCGTGAATTCGTGTACTATATGACACCATGCTTACAATTCGTTCAGACTAATAATCTTACAAGATAAAGAAAGCTACACATTTGCATATTCAATACACGACTTACGCCAATCTATATAATTCCATGAATGTCTTCAGTAGCTTATTGACCTCGCCAGTCGTCATCTGGATGGAACGTTTTGTCCAAGAAATTCAAGGGAATTCCAAGATGTGTTGAAAGGACTCCAGTACGGAGCCGTGCACTACCAAGAATTGAGTCGTGATCGGTGAACTTTAAAAGTTTCTCTGCTATATCATAGTATGCATGTGAACAATCTTGAATGCTATCTACGTCTGTAACATTATACCCCGTGCCATAAGTTCCACAGTAGAGTCTTCCGTTATTCGTGAAATAGAACACCCTAGATCCGTTTTTAATTCCCTTTGTTCTTAAAGCATAAGACAGTACGAATGACTTCCCCATTTTAATATCTCCCGGAAACAAATACCAAAAAAATACTGATGCATCATCATCTATATGAAAGAATTCATATCTAACCCTCGTTGCTTTATTCTTTGATTTTAAGAACTCCAATTCTTCGTCATTGAGATAGTACACAATGACAGGTACATCTCTCAATTCATAATATCCATAGAAGGTTTTTACCAACTCTGATTCTTCAACTTTAAGTTCCAAATAATTGTGGATGGATCTCATGAATAATCCTTCTTCTTTCCACATGACATAATTGTCTAAGTACAATGGAATCTCGGAATGTTTCATCCGTGGGACTCGTCTGACATTGATGTATTCCTTTCTGATGTCAGTGTCCTTGGTGATATACACATACTCAAACCTTGGATTTTGGATAGATAATTCTTTTTGATGGTCAACTCTGAAAATTCTAAGCATGATTAACGTTGCACTTGGTTATTATCATCTTAAGAACCAAAAAAAGGATGGAATGAAATGGCAATTTCCTTGCTTTTTTATAATATCAGTAAATTTCCATTCCACTTTGTTACAAAAAAACAAATTGACAGGGTTTAATCCATGTGTCAGGTAGCAGACTTGAATCTCCTAAAATACCCTTGATTAGTACTTATACGTGACTCAATCTTGTGGATTGCTAATATCAACGATCCGATACCCCACAAGTAAAGAGAGTTATATCTTGCCAACCACCACTCGAAAGAGAAGATGAGCTAAGAACAAGGGTCGTGCAGATTACCCACTTTTGTTGTCAATCAATCAAACCACGTAGTCTATGAATTCTCTTGCAAAACTAGGGGGAATGTCAATAGGCTATTAAATATGTGAACCTTTACAAATTTCTTTGATTCTTTTCTCAACTTCCTTGAATCGCCAATAATTCTGGTTATCCTCCAACAAATCCTCTGTGAACAACCCTCATTATTAACACCAACGTCATGACTTTAATTTCCTTTGAAGACTTACCAAAGGAGATCATTGATGTTATATTTAGCTACGTCGATTTTGATACTTTAGTGTATCTCAAGGATTATGTCACACAACTTCAACCTTATGTCCATGCATATTTGTACTCAAATATTTTTATCGGACGGCCCCAAAATTATACTTATGCTACACTGCTCAGTATGCGAGCTACAGCCGATAGGAATATGGCACACCCTCGATTACAATTTGATGGTTGCACTTATACTATTTGTAATGATGTTTTTCAATTGATTCAATTAATGGAGTCTCACCCAAATATCAAGCCAAAGCGTATCTTTTTCGATCAAGCCGTATATTTAGTTCAATTGCATGATAGAAAACCCCAGATCTTGCAAGACGTTAAAATTATGATTTCTTTTCAAGCACAGTTTTCTAACTTATACTATGAAGAGGAATTGATGGAGAAATTAATCGAGCTACCGTATGCGTATGATTCCCTCATGACTCTTTCTTATTGGCACACGTTCCCATGGAGGCGACTTCTTGAATTGATCCGTGGTACAAAGAGCGCTTCTCTACAGTTACCTGTTGAAAGTTTTCTCAGTGAGCTTGGACAAGGAGGCACTTTGAAAGAATTAGACTTGGAGCATGGCTTAGGAATGGACCAACTTGCGTATATTCCCGATTGTGTGTCACAACTTAGATGTGAACTTAATATTCGCTTAGAAAGACTGCTGACCAAGTTGATGTTTCCAAGAAATTTGAAATCCTTGTATCTTGACATTTATGGACATGGCACATTGAATGAACCAGAGCTTGACATTAGCCAATTGAAAAAACTAGAAACGATAGAAATCAAATCTCATAAACCGTACATATGGAGGTTGCCTAAGAATATGAAATCTATTAAAATCAATCGCTTCATAGATTTGGAAAGTTTACATATTGATCATCCCAAGTTGGTCTCATATTCCGATACAATTGCATCGAAAAGATCCCTAATTTATGGCCAGGATACTCCCATACAATTTCCATCCCAACTTCGAAGCTTGGATTTGAGTGCACGGTATTTTGCTATTCCTAAAAGCAGACTGATATTACACAATGGTCAAACCATTGATGAAAATGTACAAAATGAATTGCACACACCAAAGAATTACGTAAAACTACCTGATTCTTTAGTGAGCTTGAATATCATTGGACCTAGCAAGCAAGTGCGACATAAAAGAAAGACAGTCTTGGATCTTCAGCAGTACCCGTTGCTGATTTTATCTTCCTTGAGATTCCAAGGACTCATGGATCTTGAAATAACAGGAAGTCAATTGCCAAGATCCTTAACCAAGTTGTCATTTAATTATGTTAATAATGTGGATGTAAGCATGTTCGGAGATTTATATTTCTTGATTGATTTAAGAATTACAAACTGTAGTATTGCTGAATCTGAAATGTTAGTCAGATTACCCAAAAGTTTGCAAACATTAGATGTGTCCTTTATAAAGAAATCTGCAACATTAATTTTTACAGAACTTCTAAATATCAGATCATTGTCGTTTTCGGGCGGTTATTTGATAGATGATAGAGACTGTGGGATAAACATTCCAATTTTGGATCATCCTTCGGAGGACACCGTTAGATTCCACTTTCCTGCTGATTTCGGGTGGATGGAGAGTTTACAGTATATGAAATTTTGTGATGTAAATCTCAGCCAACTTCGTCATATCCCTGCAAACATCAAGACTTTGATTATGAACCGTTGCAACTTGAGCTTTTTACCAGAACATCTCATATTCCCTGAGGGGTTGGAACATTTGGATTTGTCAGAAAACTGGTTGTCTAATGAAAGTCTTGAAGCATTATCATCTAGAATTATCCGATACTTGGACTTGTCCTTTAACAGGTTATCTAATGAGAGTCTTGAAACATTATCATCGAGGAGTATCCGATACTTGAATTTAAGGTCTAACCAGATTACGCTGTTAGGATCTCAAGGATTTTCCAGGTTCGAAAATCTCGAAGAACTTAATTTGTTTGATAATAATCTATCTACATTAGATGCTGGGAATCTTCATAAAGATTTTTTCGGGCCCCGGATCAGGTATTTGGAGTTATATAAGTGTATTATCAAGGATTCAGTGGCCAAAGCAATTACTGAGATGACTGCAGATATCCCCGATTTCCAAGAGTTGAGTATTGGACCCAATCAGCAAGGATGAAATTATCAAGAATTGGTCCATTAGTACCTACCTCGTTTCGGGGATTTTCCAACTCAAAACTTCCTGAAAGGATATTACGGTTATATGAGAGTAAGTGGACTCCTGTTAACTGATGATAATGATAAGTTTTTATCTGTGTATGAGTCTTTAGATGAATTCTTCTAAGGTTATGATGTTGGTATCCAAAGTTCAGACTTTCTCTACAGTTCTGTAGATACTAGAGGAAATAAACAATTTCTACATCAACTTATTTATATGATTCTGTTACTAAAGACTTTTGCAATTTGTAGGGTCGTGTACAACACCTCAATTTTATCTCGGCTACCATGTTCTTTTACTTCAATGGGAACGACAGCATTGATCATATTCTCTTTGATAAACGAAAGATCAACAGGATATTCAAAATATGGCCCGATATAAATCCATTTGTTCATTTTATTTATTTTTCTAAATCTTTGGTTATCATTCTAACTTACAGCCATCTATTCATCAATCAATCACAGTCACTAATTTGGCAAACATATCTCAAAATTTCCCCATGGCACCAATTACCTTTTTTGATTTACCTATAGAAATCATCAATTTAATCTTCAGCAATGTGGATTTAAATACTTTACACTACATAAAGGATATCCCACAAATTCAAGATTATGTTTATTCATGTTTGTACTCAAATGTTATCATAGGACGGTCGTCGGTATGTGACCATTTCGGATGGATGACTGGTACTTCTTCTAATACCAATACATATGTGCCCCGCATGGGATTACACTTTGATTATGGCATTTTCACGTCATGTAATGATGTTTCTGAACTTATCCAAATAATGGCATCGTATCCAACGGTAAAACCAAAACGAATTCTATTTTGTCATCCAATATTCCTCCTTCAAATGCATGAAAAAAAAACCCGAGTCTTAAGAGATGCAGAAATTGGGGTATCATTTAAATGGTATCATGAAAGTGAAAATTGGGATCTTGAAGTGGTCAAAAAGTTAATTGAGTTACCTTATACATATAACATACTTGGATCCCTTTCATATTTTCCCGAAAGTGGGTTAACTTGGAGCCAAATTCTTGAATTGACTCGTGATTCAAATCACATTTGCATCTCAACGCCTATTGAAGATTATTTATATCAGCTTGGATCTGGTGGTTCACTAAACGAATTAGAATTGGGGTATCCAATAGAAATGTATGAGCTTGTGTATATTCCAGAATGTGTGAAAAAACTCAAGTGTGACCTCGTCGTTAGCTTAAACGGATTACTGACCCAGTTGATGTTCCCAAGAAACTTGACAGGCTTGTATATTTACATTCGATCAAATACCACGTTGCATGTAAATAGGCCAGAGCTTGATATTAGCCAATTGAAGAAACTAGAAACAATAGAAATCAAATCTTCCACCAAGTACATGTGGAGGTTACCTAAGAATATGAAATCTATTAGAATCAATGGCTTCATAGATTTGGAAAGTTTGTATGTTGATCATCCCAAGTTGGTGTCATTTTCCGATACAACAGCATCGGAAAGATCTCTAAGTTATGGCGAGAATACTCCCATACAATTTCCATCCCAACTTCGACGCTTGGATTTGGCTTCGACATACTTTTCTCTTTCAGACAAAGAATTTGATTCGTATGAAGATCAGAGTATCAATGGAGATGTGCAAAAAGAAACAAAATATCCCAAACATCGTGTGGATTTAACTGATTCTTTGGTAAGTTTGAGAGTCTGTGGATCATACAAAAAACTAGACGGAGACAATATCAACACAGTTTTGGATTTTCAGCGGTATTCATTGCCAAACTTATCTTCCTTGCAATTTGAAGGACTACATAACCTAAAGCTACTAGGGAACCATTTTCCGAGATTCTTGACCAAATTGTCATTTATTTCTGTTGAAGACGTTAATATTGGCGTGTTGGGAAGCTTGAGTAGATTGATCGATTTACAAATTGAACGCTGCACTATTGCTGGATCTGAAGTGCTGGTCAAATTGCCCAAAAGTTTACAATCGTTGAATATATCTCAAATTTTACGACCCACAGAATTGATTTTCACCGAAATTCCTAATATCAGATCATTAGAGTTTCTGGGGGGTTATAGTTTTGTATATTTAACGGATGATAGAGACCATGGAAGATCCAATCCGGCTCTTGATGGCACATCAAGCATTACTTCAGACAAAGAAGTCACGTTCCATTTTCCAGCCGATTTTGGATGGATGGAATCTTTACAAGTTTTGAAGTTCAGAGGTGTTATTCTCAACGAACTTTGTCATATCCCTTCATGCACCAAGATGTTGATTTTGAATAGTTGTGGGTTAGAACGGTTTCCAGAATATCTAAAGTTACCTGATGGATTGGAATATTTAGATTTGACTTGGAATCGTTTAACTATTGCAAGCCTTGCGTCATTTCACTCCACGACCATTCGATACTTGAATTTATCCCTGAATCATATCACGCAGTTTGGATCCCAAGGATTTTCTAGTTTTGAAAACCTTCAAGAACTTGTATTGAGCTTTAATGATTTATCCAACGTAGAAGCCCAAGAAGTTCATGGTAATATATTTGGACCCCGGATCCGGTATTTGGATTTGAATGGTTGTGGCTTAAAGGAATCAACATCCAAAGCAATCATGGACTTAGTCACTGCAATACCTGAATTCCAATGTTTGGTTATGGACGAAGATTCAGTTGGGGAAGAGTACTATGAATTGGTTGCTAATCGCACAATTGTCTTTCTGGAAGACAATTTATAGTACGCTCATGATTAATCTGTCTCAGGCGCTCCAGGACAGTTCGTATTACTGGAGACTTAGTTCATAGTTTGGAACTTATTCAAGGCAATATGTACTATATAACATAGACAATGATTGTATAAGACGATAGAAATATTTCTCCTTGTATGTTGGATAATTCTAAACTCGAATCCCTAAATATTTTTGCAGGACCTCGAGATAATTCCAAAACACTAGCAGCGTTTTTTTTTATATTATATGAATTGACCAATATGGATTACTCTTATTTTTCATGTAAAACTCTACGATTTTGACTTGCCCATGGAAATTATCAACATAATTTTCAGCTATGCTGAGAGCATCCCTTTAATGTATATAAAAAATGGTTAGCCACCAATTCAAGACTATTCTCATGCACTTCTATACACAAATTTTCCCAATTTTTAATCAATGGTGACTAAGAAGTACTTATCATTCCTTGTCTAATACTTTAACGTCATGTTGAGATGTTACCAGATTGATCAAAATAACGGAATCGTATCCGACGGTCAAGCCCAAGCGAGTACACTGCTATCATGTAATAGACCTCATCCAATTGCATTATGCAACTCCCAATCCTTGCGATATGCTAAAATTTGGCTCCTCAATTAAATGATACTATGAATATGAAAATTGAAATCCTTGAATATTGAACTCAGGTGGTATGATATACGAAACTTTGCATCTTGATATTCCGGAGTTGGTTTCATCATCAAAAAAAGCCGATCCGATAAATCTCCCATTCCAACTTAAGAACGTACTCATGTGACTTTGGACAATATGAAAAAGAAATCATACCTTTCTATCTCTTCCCTAGAAACAAAAATAAGAAGATATTCTTCAGTTGAATAACACTTACACGCATTCTGCAATGAACTAAAAAAAAGAAAAGCCCAACGCGGGACTCGAACCCGCAACCTTGAGATTAAAAGTCTCACGCTCTAAGCCGATTGAGCTAGCTAGGCATTTGGTAGCAGTGTGGAGAGTTGGTAAATATTACGTATAAATATCTGTCCCGCATAGCTTGAGCAACTTGTTGACTGGGCATCCGTATGTTTCGTCACGCCGGTTACTCGTTGATTGTTGATTGCTGTTTTGAGTGTTTTGAGTGTTTTTTTTTGTCTGTTTCGCACTTTTAGGTGATTTTTTTCCCCTTTTGAACCCCTCACTTCGTTCGGTTTCATTCAATCCGTTATCTCCGTCTAGGCATCCGTAAATTACGCTTACGCTATTTAAATGAACTGTATTCTACTGAGTTCTGGTTTATTTTTTCTTCCTTTTACTTTTATCTGTTTCTTTTACTAGCAACGGTCAAGTAAATTCTGTCCAGTCTGTTGTGTACATTGTGTACTTTATTTTATTGCATTAGCAACACTCTTTACAGTCAGTATCTACTAACAATCTCACAATCTAGCTTTGTTTATTTTTAATATATATTCTTCCTTGTATTCTTATATTAATACCCAATGTAGTTCTTCAACTAATCTCTTCCTTGATGAGTCTTTACTACTATATACTGCCTACTTCTACACTTTGTTCTACATCTGTTTTGAATATAATAAGGTATTACATATATATTATCAAGTATAAACTAATATAGCTAGATTTTTGTATCGTTAGTAGTTAAGTATAGCAATTACACTGGCTGCTAGTAATTGCTCATGCTGATATCCTATCCCAGTGTCCGCCCTTCAGTTGCATACTTTCGTCCTATTATAATCATTGTCCTTGATGTAGGTTGATCAAATTTATTTTTTTTTATGTTAACTAAAACACACACGACCAAGTATACTTGCTGTGAAAAGTGTTGCCATACTGGTCGTCACTTTTGTTTCTATCTCTATTCTCAGCTTTACTTTTATTACACCTTGTGTGTGTTTATACTATTTGTCGCACCAAAGCTTCTTTCCTGTTTCTGCAACAAAAGAATCCTTAATCAAAGTAATGAGTAATACCATTTCTACTGGTTCTTTTTCTTCAACTAATATAGTTTTCATCTACCTACATTTATGTACTGCATGTGGTGGTTTGTTTGTAGTCTGAGACTATATCTCCTTTTGATGTAGTTATGTAAATTATAGTTTGTAATCAAAAAGATTCCAGATTATTGTATTAAGATACAATTAATACAACAGTGATGAATCGTCCCACATGAAAACCTGTTCTCATAATAAATAATTATATACGTTATATTCTTCCTTCTTTAGCCTTATGTATGGAGAAGTTGCCTAATAAAGTTTACATTATCTATACTAGACCCCAGTATGAGCTCTGGGGAGAGGGCACGAGGCCCGAACCCTTATAAAATTGAAAGTTTTCACACTTTGATGTGGGTATAACTCCTTTAGGGGGGACAATACCTTTCTAAAAAACAAATTTCATCCTGATTATCTGATAATAGTCTTATATCGATTCTGATACTGAGAAGGTGATGAGCATTACTCTGTTTAGGCCTAATTTAGAATAATATATATGGCTCTCTTTTTTCGTAAAGATTTGGTCAGTAATTATTACAAAAAGTTTTACAATTGATTTCGATTCGTAACTGTCTTTTTTTGGAGTAGGAGAGGAGAGGATGGGGCATTGTTAAGATCTTCGGATTCAATTGTAGTGGACTACAAATGTAGCATAAATCCCCCCAGGGGCATCGAATTGAATTCCGCAAAACCCGATTTTGAAGTGATGAAAAATGGCTGAATATTTTAGTACGAACCGAATATCCGGAACTGAAAGCCACTAATAATAATAATCTTATACACCTGTAAGAGCATTCGTGACTAACTGATTCAACGGATCCCTCTCACGTGAGGTTGCATTGGGATTGGTCATTCCGGCGCAATAAGGAACGAAACAAATCATGGGAGAGAGAGAAAAAAAAATGGGTGACAAACCAATCCCCCACCAAAAAAGACAGGAAAGACCTTGCGACTGCGACTGCGATAGCGAAAGCGACTGTGACTAATTTTCAATCCTCCTTCCAATTACATCATTCTTCCAACCACAACCTTAGAAACAACCAAACAAACAAACACTATAAACAAATAAACAATGACTCCATTTGTCGAATTGAATACTCCCAAGAATTTGGATATAATATCCGACTTGTGTTTTTCACCTATCGATGAGAACCAATTGCTAGTGAGTACCTGGTCCAGTGAGATCTTCATCTACTCCTGCCATTCCATCTCCCATGCCCATGAAGCACCCAATTTAGACCCATTGAACGTGATAAAAACACCAGATGTTCCTGTATGTTTGCTCTATGAAGCCAGAAACCCATCTCCTTATGTCGGATTGTTGGATGGGTCAATTCGAGAACTAGATTTTGAGAATTGCAAGTTGAACAAAAACATTGGATCCCCAGTGGACGAAACTGAGATCAGTGGGGGAATTAATAACTTGTGTGGATTGGACAACAATAGTATTGTTGCGTCATCGTTTAATGGGAAATTACAGATCATTGATACAAGACAACAGAAACCACGTCAGGTATACAACAATAAACGTAAGATATTCACCATGGAAACCACTGATACGCATTTGATTCTTGGGTTACAAAAGAATATTATCGAAATATATGATATCAAGAAGTTGGAGTCACCGGTCGAGACACGTGAAGCGGGATTGAAATACCAGGTTAAGGATATCAAGAGTTTCCCTGATCAACAAGGGTTTGCATTGGCCACCATCGATGGTAGGGTGTCAGTGGATTATTTCAGTACGGATGCAAAGTTTTTGGAGGAGAACCGATTCACGTTCAAATGTCATCGTCATCCAGACAAGGACACGGGAGCTGATTTGGTGTATCCAGTTAATTCGCTTGCATTCAACAAGAAATATGGTACGTTATTTACAGGTGGATCCGATGGACATGTATGTCTCTGGGACTTTGATAAGCGTAAGAGAATGAAGAATTTTCCAACATTCTTGTCGGCCGAAGAGGAGCCGGAGAGTGTGGTGAAATTGAAGCTTAATCGTCTGGATAATTTACTTGCTGTGGCTACAAGTGATGACAATTATATTAGAAAGAGACGACTTAGTGAAAGTGAGAGTTCCAGAACTCCTAGTAGGATATACGTCAAGAGTTTTACTGAAAATGAATGCAAACCCAAAAAGTAAATCCAATGACTAGCAGAATAAATAACTAAATAACTAAATAAAATGGATAGAAAAAAAATTTTAACTGTAAAAAAATTTATGTAGCAATTTTGACGTATGAATGATCCAAGTATTGCAAAAAAAATGATGACGGTGAATGGATAATGAGCCCTTTGGTTGCAACTTGGCATATATCCGCAATGGCGTAATGCAAACTTACAATTAAGTTGCTTGCTTTCATCTTTGTTTTTGGTTAATAAATAATTGCAAAAAAAGGACCAATAAAAAAAAAGATGAAAGCAACAGTAAAAAGCTGTCATTAAAAGCATAGAGCATTGACGTCAATCTCCATGCGAGGCTGGCACATGGCAATAGCAATTTACAATACCAAATGATTTATCTGTCTATGATGAAATATATTACATCTCATCTCTAATATCTGTAGATAGATTAATTAAAAGGTGCAACGGATTTATTCCCGGCGTTCCAGTCGTGTGCCCTGGCTTATTTCCGGTATTGTTTTTTTTCATTTTTTCGGCCGAATTTTCTCGGAAGATAAATAAAGAAAAACAACGAGATGATGTTCCGGATGTAAATAAACAAAGCAAAAACAAAGAAGAGCAAACCAAGGCAAGGAAAGGCAAAAAGAAACATGTTGACCACATGCCACCCATGGTTAAATGAATTTAAAATCCTTTCCTTCCTATTCCACTATTCTTTTTGTTGTTGAAAACTAGGTATTTTATTTTATTTGCTATAAATATAGAACAAAAAAGAGCCCTTTTGAAGTTTTCCTTTTTTTTCTTTTTTTTTGTTTTTTTTTTTGCAGTTAAAAAAATTTACTGTGTGAATTTTTTTTGGTACCACAAAAATCGACCCACGGCCACAAAGGAAGGAAGGAAAGAAGGAAAGAAAGAAAAAAATTTGTAGGACGAAAATTTTCAAACATCATCATTCTTAGACCATTACCACACCAGAGCATATCAGAACACACAACACGATACCAGACATAATGGCAAATGAAATAATAAATCCCGAAGATACTTTTAGTATCAACACAAAATCATTCTATGATTGGTTAATTGCAAATAATGTAACAATTTCCCCGAAAATTTCCATCCATGATTATCGATCATCAAATCAAGGTCGAGGAATAATTGCAACACAAGATATCGAACCCAATGAACAATTATTTGTTATTCCTAGAACGATATTAATCAATGTTGTTAATAATTCATTAATTGAAAAATATCCAAATGTTCAAGATAATTTAAAATCAATGGATCAATGGATTGCATTAATTATAATCTTGAGTTATGAATTTAAATTCAATAATAAATGGAAACCTTATTTTGATGTCATACCCAAGGAATTTAATCAGTTGATTTTTTGGAATAATGAAGAATTGAAGAATTTAGAACCTAGTTGTATATTGGATAGAATTGGGAAAGAAAATAATTTAAACATGTATAATCAAATCATTAAAATTATAGACGATTTGAAGATTGTGGAATTACAAGGAAACCTATCTATTGAAGATTATAACAATATAGCAACTATTATAATGTCATATTCATTTGATGTTGAAGTGCCGAGAATTAAAAAGCATGATAAACAGAATATAGAAAGAAATAACAATGGAAAACAACAAAATGACCACAAGGAAGAAAATGCAAAAGATGATAATAATGATATTAATGATGATATTGATGATAATGATAATTATGATGACGAATATGATGAAGATGATGATGAAGAAGAAGAAGAAGAAGTGGAATATTATAAATCTATGGTTCCATTAGCAGACACATTAAATGCCAATACCCATTTAAACAATGCCGTTTTAATGTATTCCAAAACCGATCTTATCATGACAAGTATTAAAAAAATTCCATCCGGAGAACAAATTTATAATATTTATTCTGAACATCCAAATTCCGAACTTTTACGAAGATATGGATACGTTGAATCACAAGGGTCAAATTATGAATTTGGAGAAATTCCAATTTCAATTATTAAATCCTATTTTATAACCAAATATAAAATAACCAATGAAAAATTGAATGAAATTTTAAATTTAATTAATCAAGAATTTAAATTAGAAAATGAACATGATGAAGAACTTTTATTGGATTCTTATGATGCATTTAATTCCGGTGATGTTATAATTGAATTTATATTTTTGATTCAAATTTTAACTATAATATTATCAATAATATTAATTGATTGTGAATTAAATAAAGATTCAATTCATAGAATTTTTAATAAAGTTTATCAATTAATTGAATTGAAAAAAATTACCGTGAAATTCCTTGAAAATTATCATGAAATATTAAATATTAGATTAAATCAATATCCAAATATAGCTAAATCTTCATTTGAAAATTTTAATGATAATAATTTATCTAGAAACCAAATGGCGGAAATTATTTTGAAATCGGAATATCAATCTTTAAAAAATTGTTTTGAATTAAAAGATTATAAAGTAATTGATGATGCAAAATTAATTAAAAATATTATGAAAAAGAGAACAATAGATGATAATCAAAATGGTACAACAAAAAAGGTAAAGAAATAGAATAAATTATTAAATTAAATTAAATTAAACTAATATATAGATATATATGAAGCTCGGAACGTTGAGCTTTTGGTTTATATTAAATTCGTAGATGATGAACTTGGGTACATCTCTTCTTCTTCTTTCTGTCGTTGTTGTTCTTGCTGTTCTCTTATTTGTTGCATGGTTTTAACAACCAATTTCTTAGGTCTATTAACATGAAATCCAACTTCATCCTCAGGTTTATTATTACGATTATTTTTTGCTTTTATAAATCCCTTAAGTTTATTAAGTGGAGTGGTATATTCTGGAATATCATCAACATTTAATTTTTCTTTTCTACTTTCCCAAAGTTCTTTAACTTCAGGATCAATCAAATCATCGGTAAAATATTTTTTATAAATTTGATCCCCTTCTCTAACCTTATAATCATTTTGTATTCTTCTCAAATTGGATTCATTTTGTTGTTGTTGGAAATTTGATTCCGATGAATTCGATACAACTGCTTGAATTTCATTTTCACTGGCTAAATTCTTCAAAATAATTTCACTCTTCCTTCGATAATAATAGTCTTCGTCTTCTAATTCAGTTTCATCTGCAGCTACAAGACGTGGGCTATATTCATCATCATCGTCAGACATCCCGTCATTATTATTAGCCACCGCTTGGACCTGTGTTTTATAAGACGGTGGTGGTTGTAATGGTTTATATTGAAATTGGCGATGAAACTCTTCAAGACTATCATCTGATGTCAAATGATGAGTGAAAGCTGTTTCAGCTTTACGATGACTCCGGACTTTAATGAATATCAAGATACAAGTTTTTAAAAACCAATACAACAATTGAATACTGAATATAATCACCACAATTGCACTGATGAGTAACTGAACATAGGCAACATATGTTTTCGATGATTCGTTAATATCTAAACCACGAATGAATGGGATACACAACATTGAGATTAAAAATCTTGCCACAGGGAACATAACTTTCAGAGACCACCATGAAATCTTGACAAAATAAGGTCTGTAGATAAATAGTAGAAACAAATCAACCACGGTGATGACAATCAACAAAATCACTTGTACAACCCCATAGTTCTGTAATAATCCAATGACAAACAGCTTTAAAAGTAAGGAAAACATATCATAAATAACAAAATTAACCCGTGTAGGTCTATATTCGTGATATAAAAAAGCCCAGATTAAAATGGTTTTCAATGATGTGTATAATCTTGATACATTGGACGATTGACGAAGTCTGAAATGTCTTCTTAATGTTAATAAATAATGGAAAATAAAGTATGCACACAGACATAACCATACAAATATGGAAATAGTTGCAAACGCAATGCAAGTTCCAGAAATGTACATAAAAGGTGGATGAGGTGGCATTGATGTAGAATTAAATGGGGCACCAATCCCTGATTTAGTTCCCATTGTTGTATTTGTAGGATCATAGTTCCATCTGAAGCTGTTATCATCAGCAACGGATCTGTAAAAAACCCCGTATGAAGTTTGTTGTCCAATTTTATCATCTGTTGGTTCAATACCAATCCGTGAACTAAATTCGAAAACACTAGATGGTATAACCAACGCATCATAGGGAACTTCCAATGAATATGCATCATACTTTAGTTTCTCATAATTTGAGAAGAATCGATGTTTACCATTTATATCCCCTGCAGCCAAAAATTGAAATGTGGTTAATATTAAAAATGGCATTCCAAATATAGTTAAAAAACAGTGTAATGCTTGTCCCAAGATAAGATATAAGTTTTTTCTTGAAAAAATCGAAAACCCTTGGAAATTATCTGTATCTTTGGTTGGTTTATTGTGAAATTTGAGTAATTTCACTTTTTCAAGAAATATCTTAAACACGAAAAATGCTTGATTGAATACAATAGTTATGGAAGTGATAATAATCAACGTTATCATAAAATTGGCCCAGTTAGTAAGAACAGGATTACTGGAACTAAATTTTGTCAAGCCAGATAATCCCCCAGAATCTAAGGTCAAATATAAATTGTCAATATACTTTTTGTGAACTTTAGTTGCATCACTGACAAATGCAAACCCTAATAGGGCACACCATTTAATTTGTCCAATAATTGGTTGATAAAACCCTGGATAAGCCAAATCGAGTCCTCCAATAAAAAAGGCATATTGTAGATACCCAATAATTCCTGGTAATGACGCATCAACTTGTTTTAATAATGCCAGATTACAAATAGTTGATGCTTTATAAAGAAATGGGTTGGAAGATTCCTGATATGTGGAATATGCCATGGTTAATATATTAACCACTACGGTGACGTTTAATAAAACCAACACACCATATGCCACGATTCCACTAACGATATCTGGTTGTACCGGAGTTATAAAAGATCTGCTGCAACCAATGATTTGAGAATCCTCATCATTTGATACAACGGTGAATTTGACTTCATATGAGCCCAATCTATGAAAATGGTGGCTAATATCTGCTTCATAATATAGTAGAATGGAATCATTATAGTACAAGGGACATTCGACTAATTTCCCTGTACTATTATTGAATATTCGTTCGATGGTATAATTTGTCTGACTTAACAGGATGGATTTATTAGAAAATATTGTTGAGTCTAGTTGCGGTATGAAGGTTCTCTTTGATAGTAGGGTATCATTATAGCCAAGGTTGCTAAATGGGTCAGTCATGGATATCTCTTGCGTGGCATTTTCTGTAGAGTTTTTGGATTGAAATCGGGGACTATTTCTAAAATCAGTTGTATTTTTAACTGCTATCATATCACAGAACCGTTTATTCTCTTTAGTAATAACTTTACCCATGAAATCGATTTCAACATGGAAAGTTGTATATTTGTTAGTGTGAAAATTGACATCGTCAATAACAATATTTGTATAGTTATTACTGTAGTTTCTTCTCATATTTGCCACCTGGGAATTAATGAAGAATTTTAGTTTTTGGTCTTTTTCATCTACGGCAGCATCGATGATAAACGGCCGTAGTTTTAAATTATCGGGATTCACATCACATTTCTTGTTATAAATAAAGGTTGAATTGGTGCAGTTTATGATCGATAGTAGAACAAGTACCACCTGTAGTAGTAGGCAGGTGGTTTGGTACATTGTATTTGATCACAAGATAGAAGTGTGAGTGTGAGTGGGAATGGTGAAGATGGTGAAGATGGTGGTTGAACAGCAGTTGTCTAAAGATATGTCTGTCTCTCTGTATGAAAAAATGCAGGAAAAGGAAAAGGAAGAAAAAAAAAACTAAGAGAGAGAAAGAGAGAAAGAAAGATAGTGACGGAGAAAGGAGGCGGTGATACCAACACCACCACCAAATAAAACAGTGCACTCACTCACACACTCACACTCACACACACTCACACTCACACTCACGTCCTCCCTTCCATTCCCTTTCCTTTCCAGCCGTGTGAAAATACCACTTACTTACTTATTTACTTATGATACATCATACATCATACATTTTACACTTTACACTTTACGCTTAACAGTTTGTTTCTCTTTATTGAAGGATGTTAGCACCATTGTTTATGTCTTCTACTACTCTCACCTATACTGAGTAGTTCTAAGTAGTATCGAGTATTGACTACTGAGTACTGACAAGGAAAACCCGACTTGTTGTTGTGGTGGTGTTGAGAGAGAAATAGGAAGTTAATTAAATTAAATGAATAAATAAAAAAGGGGGACAATGAATACTGTATCTCCCACACACACATATAAACTCTTTCTCTCTTTGTGTGTGTTACCTTCCCCCCTGAGATCCATCGATCGATAGATATGTATCTATCCATATATCTAGTATTGTTTTCGTATCCCATGCAACTTTACTTGTATTCGAATCTCTCAACAATAAGAACAAACCCCCTTCCCTCCTCCACCTTCGCCCGATTCTGTGTACGAGCAATATAAAAAAAAAATTCAGGGGATGCAAGGGGGGAACAGTGGAGGGAGGAGCGGAAGATACCAGTAATTTTGTTCTTTGTTTTTTTGCGACTTATTACCCGAGATTTCATCGCCTCATCATCAAATTGCATTTAATTAATTAATTTAATTAATTTAAAACAATAAGAACTTTGTTTTGTATGAGAGATTATCTACCAAACATTATATTAAAACGGTGTCCACAAATTGTAGTTATTATTATTTATAGACACTACACTGCCAACGTTTTATTTTTTTTTTTACTTCTTCTTCAACAATTAGAAGATAAAGTTTAGTTTAAGATCTAAAGAAAATCAATCACAACTGGGTTAATGAGTTCTTATCCTCCTCCATCAACTCCACCCCAAAGAAAAAGAAAATGAAAAAGACCCTTCGATATATATAATCTAAGAATGGTGAGTGGTTGGGGTTATTCAAGAAGTATATTTACGGTTCTATCCCTCCCATTTATTCCTTTAGCTTAGTTCGTGGGAAAAATCGGGCGAGAACAAAAATAAAGTCAGCCGAAAATTATCCGAGCCCCAAAAAAATTAGTTTTATTTTTTGCAATTGCAATTGTAGCTGTAGCTGTTAGCTGCGAACACACGCGCACACAGACCAACAAACCAAAAATCAAACCATAGACCAACGTTGCAAGAAAGAAAAAAAAAAAATTTTTTTCAATCATCATCATCATCATCACTAATTAATTAATTCTTTTTGTTGTTTTCTTCTTTTTAGTTACCCAATTGTTTCTAAAACCAAAACAGTAATCATGTCTCAAGGTACCTTATATGTTATGGAAGCTTCTCCAAGATCTGCCATCTTGGTTGATCTTATCAAATTCTTTAAATTGGATATTGAAGTTTCCACTGAAACCAAATCCAATGCTTTCTTAAAGAAATTCCCATTGGGTAAAACCCCAGCTTTTGTTGGTCCAAAAGGTTTCAAATTAACTGAAACCATTGCAATTGCTACTTACCTTTTATCTTTGGTCCCAGAACAAAAATTATTGGGTAAAAACAATCAAGAAAATGCTAGTGTTATCAAATATCTTTCTTTGGTTAACCAAGAACTTGCTAACGCTTGGGTTGGTGCTTACTTTAAATTAAATGGTAGATTCCCATACAACAAAAAAGACGTTGATGAAAATTTAAAGACTTTGGATATTGTTGGTAAATTATTTGATCACAGATTAGCTGATTTCACTTACTTAGTTGGTGAAAGAATCTCTTATGCTGATTTATTTGCTGCCAAGGTCTTTGCCGCTGCTTTGTTCACTTTATTGGGTCAACCATTTTTGGCTAAATTCCCTAACTTGGCCAGATGGTTCAAGACTGTTTCCAACAATGCTTTCTTCCAAGGTCAATATAAAAACTTTAAAGCTCCAAAAGAACAATTAGCTTTTGTTCCACCAAAGAAGGAAAAGAAGAAGGCTGCTGAACAACCAGCTAAGAAGGAACAAGCTCCAAAGAAAAAGGAAGCCGCTGAAGAACAACCAGCTGAAGCTCCAAAACCAAAACATCCATTAGAAGCTTTGGGTAAACCAAAAGCTCCATTAGATGAATGGAAGAGAGTTTACTCTAATGAAGAAACCAGAGAAACTGCTATTCCATGGTTCTGGAAAAACCAATACAACCCAGAAGAATGGTCCTTGTGGAAAGTTGACTACAAATACAATGATGAATTGACCTTGACTTTCATGTCCAATAACTTGGTTGGTGGTTTCTTCAACAGATTGTCTGCTTCTACTAAATACATGTTTGGTTGTATGGTTGTTTATGGTGAAAACAACAACAATGGTATTACCGGTGCTTTCTTGGTTAGAGGTCAAGAATTTGCTCCAGCTTTTGATGTTGCTCCAGATTGGGAATCTTATGCTTTCACCAAATTGGATGGTTCCAATGAAGATGACAAAAAATTCATCAACAACATGTTTGCTTGGGATGAACCAGTTGATGTTAATGGTGAAAAGAGAGAAATTGCCGATGGTAAAGTCTTTAAATAGATTAATTAATCAATTCATTCATTATTAGATTTTAGAAGTTAATTATTAGAAGTTAATTAATATAAGAATACAAAAAAAAACAAAATCATTCTTACGTTATTGATATATATATCCTTTTTCTATTTACAAGAAATAATTACTTAAATAATGACACTATTCATAATTCTATCAATCTCTGTTTCATTAAAAAAAATCTCTCCCAAACCTCTCATTATCCATTATCAATTATATTATTGTCATTTTTTTAATCATGAACTTTACCTCTTAATTTCGGATACAATCTTGAAGCATGATAATTTATGGTATTTAATTTTTCTTGTGAACTTGGTTTAAAAGTTTCCATACAATTTTTTAAATCATTTTGAAATCCTTGACAAATTTGATTTCCTTCACCATTTGATGCCCAACAATTTAATAATGATGACATTAAAACAAAACATTGATTGGTTGATTTCCCAATAACTGGTTTACGAACTTTTAATCTTGGTAATGGAGGTAAATTCTTTGGTGGGGGTCCAACTTTCTTAAATGGCATCACTGAAAATGTATGTACAGTGTTTTTTTCTTTTTATGAATCAATTGACCTAATTGTTTAAACTAATATGGACAAAAATATTTGTACATAGTCACAAACAAATAAAATGAAGAAGTGTACAATTAATTGTGTCATCTAATTTCGCGCTTTAGTTTAAATAATAAAAAAAAAGACTGTATATGTATGAATGTATTTTTGGTTGTCTATAAATATTTATGGAGATTTTTTTTTTTTCTTTGATCGATTGGTTAAAGGGTTTGTTAACAAAAAAATTTTCGTTCTACTCTACACTTTACGGTTACAAAAGTCGTGTGGTTTGTGTAAAAAATGCCACTAACTTTGTATAGAACAACTATAGAACAGTATGGCACAACATAATGTACAATCTTAGAGTAATGAATTGATAATACGAGTAGTAATATTAAAATGAAAAGAATATGAAATATATATCTATATATATCCTGGAACAATAAAAGAACGAAAGGAAAGGTAAAGTAAAGTAAAGAATCATTTAAATGGTATTTTTACATAATATGAGAATTCTACTTTACTTTATCTTTATTTGGTTTAATTTAAATGATAATGATGATAATAATAATAAATATAATGTAATATTAGGTTTTGATCAATCATCAAATGTAACATTTTTAAAACCTATCAGAACTCTTAATAATTTCTTATTAACTTTTGAAAACCTAATTCTTTGACTTGAACGTCTTTTAATACTTCTTCTTACCGTTGTTGTTTTGTCCAATGAATTATTAATTGATTCATAAATCCAATATAATCTTTTAAAACTACTAGTCTTACCAATAATAGATGTTGGAGTGGTAATATTGGTGGTAGTATTGGTGGTAGTATTAATGGTGGTATTATCACTATAAGGTTGAAATAAAACTGCTTGATTTAATTTTTTAGTATTTTTTTTATTATTATATTCAAATAATTGGTCAATATTATTCAATCGAGCTTTATTTAAATATTCATTTAAAAAACTTCTTAATCTTGAATTTATTTGTTTATCAATTGTTTTCATAATTTCATTTTTAAATTTTAATTGTTGTTTTTTACTGGTATATTTAATTTTTTGTAAATGTTCAATTGTTGATTCCAAATTAATTAAGAAAATTTTATAAAAACGATTCTTTAATCTTCTTTTACCTCGTCTTGATAATGATCGACATGAAAAAATAACAAAATTGGGGATTAAATTGAAATTATTAAGTAAAATAAGCAATGGTTTTATTTCATTAGTGGTTTCAAATACATTACATTCAGCAATTTGTGTAAAATCAGTCTTAATATTTGATGATGTTGTAGGTGATGATGATGATGTCGATGTTTGTGTTCGGGGTGATAAAACTTCAATATTCTTATTACCTGATTGTAAACATGCTTTGATTTGTTCATCTAATGATATTTGTCTTATTCTTACATCATTTTCAATCAGTTTAACTATTTGTTTAACTTGACTACTAAGATCCCTTAATTTTAATTGACAATAAGTTGAATAAATTCTAAACATTGGATATGGTTTGATTTTATTATCACCTCCTTGTCTTCCCCCTCCTCCATGTTCTTGAGGTGGAGAATTATATTCATCTATTAAATTTTGTAAACTTGTAACTTGTTCAGGATCCAAATTATATTTCGGAGGTTCATATACTTGCCAATCCATTTTATTTATTTTTATTGTGGTACCACCATTTGCTAAATCTTGAATAAATTCTCTTGGGAAAGAATTCGGTTGTAATATTTTATCTTGTAATGGTTTTCCTAAAAAACTTCTATCAAATCCAACCACATTATATGGATGATTAACAACATCCCACATAGTTTCTGTTGCTATATTATATGGATTTAATTTATCTGTTTCTCTTCTTCGTAATTCTTTAAATTTTGTATTAATCCCTTTTAATGCTTGTTCCACTAAAATAATATCATTATTTGAAACTGAATTTGAAAATGCATGTTGTAAATAATTTAATTGCATTGATTGATCAGAATCTAAAAGATGTAATTTAGAATAAATATCTTCAACTTTTTTCATATCTTTTTGATCCAATATATTTAAAGTATCAGGTAATTCTCGAATGATTTTTTTACGATTAATAAAATTTTCCAGATCATTGGTCAGAAATAATGGATTATTATCACCATTTAAAGTAACATGCATTAAAAATTGTTTTGATGACATTGATGAACAAGTTTCAAAGATTTCTTTCAATTGTTTCATTTTAATTTCATTAGGGAAATTCTGTTGATCATCCCTTGAATTAGCATTTATTTGGTCATTATTATTACTATTATTATTATGATTATTATTAATCACATCATCTTTCAATCTATTAACATTCTCTTGTTCATGTGGATCCTTCTTCCTCTTCCTCTTAGTCTTGCTCTTACTACTACCCTTTCCTTTACCATTACCATTACCATTGTCATTATCTGCATTATCTTGTTCTTCATTTGATTTCAGATCAACTGTTCCTTTTTGTAAATTTAATCCCAATTTTTTCAACTGATGTTCCCATTTTTTTTCTTCATCTTTTAGTAGATTAATTGAATTATGAAATTGTCGAATTATTCTTTTTCTTTGAGGATAAACCTGACGTTGAATTAATAATAATGAACGCGTAGCTGTAGCTGTAGTTATCGTGGTGTTAAATTTAAACATTTGAGTGATCAATAATGTTCAAAAAATAATCAAATGAAATAATGCAAATAAGTTAATAATGATTATGAATATGATAATATGAATATATAAAGTGGTTGGTTAGTCTTTGTGTTGTTGTATTATATAGTTTGTTCTTGAATGATAATTTAATAAATAAGGGATAGTGGAGATGTTGGAGGGCCCAGAGGTATCCACACAATTGATTTGCCTTGTCGCTCTCTCTATCTGACATATTTGATTTGTGGTGAGCAACAGAAAAAAAAAAAGTATATTTTTCCCTCTTAATTGTATTAGTCGTGTATTTACGCCAATTAATTGATTCACGTGACTTTACAATTCTATAATACTACAATACTACGATACTACTCAACTAACCAACCAACTATATACCCCTAGTTCTATCTATATTAATAGAAATGGGAAAAATACCTTTTGACTTAGGGATATTAGAGAGACTTTGATGGATATGGCTTTATTATTTTGGTTATGATTATGTAATGGAATTTAATTGAGTTAACAACCACAACATTCTCCAATCAATTTTTTTTTTGATCATTCCGATCATCGGATGATCGGTTATTTGCAACTTCTTCTTGTTTTTTTGGTTTTGCCAGATCAACTACAACATTCTAATATGATTCGATTGAAAATGGTAAACAAGAGACAAAAAATGATTATGATAAAGATAAAGAAGAAGATGTAGGATAAAGATGTATGAGGGTAAATTAAACCCTTCCTCTGCACTCTCTCCTCTTGCTACGACAGGAATATTATGAATGATAATATCATATAGGTAACAATATAATCAGAATAGTAAGAATAAAACAAAAAGCAAACCGTATAATAATAAGGAAAAATAACAATATAAAATCTATAAAACCCATTTGTAAACTAAAATATAAAAGTAATAATAGCAAGAAAGCAAAGCAAAAAGCAAGAAACAAGAACTGAAAGTGTTGAATAAAGAAAAAGAAGAAATGTCCTTTGGTATAAATAAAACGAATGTATAAGTGAATTTGAAAGTGTGTATGTGTGTGATGTTTGTGTCATTAAAAAGCATTTGCAACAACATTATAACCATAAGTTGTACCACAATAATTGTTATAATTATGACTAACTGTAGTAGGATTAGCTGTAGTAGTAGCAGTAGGATTGGTGGTAGTAGAAGAAGTTAATTTTTTTGATAAGAAATTCTTCAATTCATATTCTTCCTTTTGAGCTGTCAATTCAATAATTGGATCAACCAAATTTGTATTAATCTTGACATTATGTTTTGGACTAATTGAATAAACACTACTATCACTTGTATTGATAGAATTCATTGAAGAAATAGAACTGGTAGAATCTTGACGATAATGATATTGAACTGGAGAAATAGATGATGATCTAGATGAAGATCTTGAAGATGGTGGAGAAGATGAACAAACACTTGAATTGATACTTGAAGATGAGATTGAATTGGCAATGGAATTAACATCATCATTCTTTTGTTTAATATATCTTTTGAATTTTTCTTGTTTGATAATTTCCAATTTGATAGGTTCCAAAAAACTATTCAATGAATTACACATTTCTTCATTTGAAACTTTTAAATCCCAATTTAATAAGAAAATCAATTGTCTTTCCATTAAATTAATATCTTTAATATTAAACAATCCATCAGTATATTTAGCCCAATGTTTATTTTTTGGACTGGAATCATTATGAAATTTTGATGATAAAATTAAACAACTCAATAAAATTCTATGTCTTGTACATGGTAAACCATGAGCATTTTTAGGTAATCTTGTCTTTAATTTTTGTAAATAAATCAAGGTAGCCATTAAAGTACCAGTATAAACATTGGTATATTTAACCAATTTTGTTAAAAAAGTCATCAAACTTGGCAATTGTTTAATGGTGTTGTCAGATGAAGTATAAGTTTTTGATTTTGTATCTTCACAAGGAATAACTTGTAAAGTAGCAACAACAATTTTATGAATCATATCATGAGTGATTGGACCATTAAGAAAGACTTTTAAAGCTTGTAAATCAATTGCAGAAACCATTATGTTGTAGTAGTTGTAGTTGTTAATCAAGTGGGTGGGTGAGGGTTTAAGGAGAGAATACTTAATGAATGGAAGGTGAAGATGATGATGATGATGATAAAGATGATAATAAAAGGGGAATGAAACAAACTAAGAAATTAAATTAAATAAAAAAAAAATTAAGGAAATTTAGATTAATATTTATATAGAAAGATGGAGTGAAAAATAGAACATAAAATATAATGTATCAATTTCTTTTTGGTGGTTTGTATTGTGTAAGTGTTTTGGTTAATGTCGATTTTTTTTTTTACTTTTTTCTTTTTTTGCAGTTAAATTTTGTGTAATGTGTAACTGAATAAAACAAATTTGAAAGGGGAGTGAAAACATTTCGCGTGTAAAAAAAAAATACTAAAAACCAAACCGAGACAATAACACAAATACAAATACAAACCATTTAACAGAAGAGAAGAAGAGTAAACATTCCCCTTTCCCATTGTTTTAATTTTGCTCCTTTCATACTCTTCCTTCTGTTAACAATATGATATGATATGATATGTATCTTTCTCTTCTCCGTTGATCTTTTTCTTTAGTCTTGTGTTTTCCCCCAGGCTTAGTTGTGGTGTTTGGTATTTTGAAGGTTGATTTGTTTTATAACAATATTGAAACTTTACAAAAGGGGAACGCGTGGTTGGTGTACAATTGATCTTCTTTGCCTCATCATCATCTTTACAACCCAAAAACCATTATTTTACATCTTAATGAAAATCCATACATTAGCATAACATATGGTAAAACACTTCTGTGACAACAAACTCTCAATCACCTGCAAATGAGTAAATGAATAAATGAACAAATAAAGCATATCAAAGTTGTCTTTACTACACAGGTGATAAAATTATCTTTTCCTTACGTGTAACAAAAGAAACTCTTTCATCTTACCTTTCCTCTACTTGACTTTTTCTCTCTTACAGTTGTTGGTTTTGATATTAGTTAGTTAATTGATGGGGGAGAAGGAGTTTTTGAGTTTTTGAGTTTTTGATGCATGAACTATCCTATCCCACAGCTCCATATGTCCACAAGTTCATAGGTTAGTTGGTTGCTTTTTTTTTTTTTTTTTTTAGCAACAACATTTGTGTTATACGCGATTATATTTTAATGCTGGTGGTGGATTAATTACACGCAAGTCTTACTATTTTTTTGTATTATTATTAACACTAAAATTAACCCTTTTTTTGATGGTTTTTAATTTTAAGGGGACAATAATAATAACTATTAATAACTAATAATAACTTTAAGAATCGCTGGCTAATGGATTCCTTTGTGGATGATTATTGATTGTTGTTGATTATTTGATTGTACAAGATTCCTTATTTTATTCCTACGCGTTGCAAGAAAAATTAAACAACATATCTTATTAGTTAGTTAATGTCAGGGAGAGGAAAAGTAAAGTAAAGCAAATTTAAGTAACTTCACGTACAATTTGTTTCTTTCTCTTTCTCTCTTTCTTTCTCTCCTTTTAATATTGTATAATAATTGCGCCAATAAGATTATCGATGGTTACTACTCCATATTTCATTATTCTATAGTTTAGAAACATAATGATTTGAAACAAAACTGCTACTCGTTTAGTTTTTGATAATGAATAGCAGGATATTTAGTGGGTGCGTCATTACTACAACAACTAACAACTATTCATCTCTCTCTTGCAACTCTTTTTTTTTTGAATAAAATGATTCGCTACAAGAATGAAACAAATCTTTAATTTCTATGGAACCACTTTGGAACCAATAACTGTGTAATCAAACTAATGCTTAGCTAATAATAATAATAATAATATGTACCGTTACCTGTTGGATTATGAAACGATACCTAGCCCCTGTTACAAATTTACCCGAGATTGAAATAGATTGAACTAAGTTGTATTCATGTTTGATGTTTAATGCGTGACTTCAAGTCTAGAACTGTGGGATAGATTCGCCCTTAAAAAAAAAAAGCGAGGAAAAAAAGTAAATTTGAACGCGCGAATATATTAAAAAAAAGAAACAAGGCGTTGTTGGATTTGATTTAAACCCAATTGGGTTGGTTCCACCACAGCTCACACAGCTCACTTCACTCCACTTCACTTGTCGCGTTTTTTTTTTGTTTTGTTTTTCTTTTCGTGTCAGACAACCAACCCTGTCACGACAACCCAAATCTAATAAAGACAAAATCAAACATGAAAAACAAAGTGAAGTGTTACTATTATCATTATTACAGTATTACTTCTATTTCTATTTCTTAATAACATAGAAATCAATTATAATTTAATAAGAGGGCTGATTTTAACTGATTTTAACTAATTTAACTCAATTGGGGTTAATTATTCTTATTATTCTTATTATTATCGTCGTTAACAATACCGCAACACCACCGTCATCACCACTATCTAGTATATTCTTATATCTTTGATTGTTGATTGTTCACCATATGGGCTAGAAGAACAATGTGGCGAATGTCTAATTCTATTATTTGACAAAGAACGCCAAAAACAAGATACAAAATTTAAGATATTTAGACGACGAAGACGACAAGCAAGTACACAAGCAAAGCAAAGCCAAATAATGCACAATAAATTTCATTCCCGTCAAATCATTTAATTTATCCAATTTCAGATCATTGATAATATTAACAATCAAGGTACCTAAATTAAAACAACATTATTGTACTACTGTAACTCTTTTTCTCCTTACATTAAATTTAATTAAATTACATTACGCGTGTAATTTTATTCCTAATGACATTAATACTTCATACAAAATTTAGACTCGCTCACCCTTACACGTGTATAGATAAATAAGAAGTTCTAGAATTGATCACACGAACAATAATTCATTTTTATAATTCTATTCTTTTACATCAAGAGGACTTTATTTTGATTTTGATAAAGCTTTGTCTGTTTGATATTAATGATGTACTTCAGAATTCAACTCGTCTAATTTTTTTTTTTCGTAAGTAATTGCTGCAAATATTGTTCAATAATCAAATTTTTTAATATTCTATGAATCAATGAACATCTTATGATATCATATCATCATTGTTTTTGCTATAATTCGTAGGTCTAAGAAACTGACCTCACCTCCCTATAATACTCAATATCAGGTTCAATGTTCAATATATTTGTATGTGTGTGTGTGTGCGCGTATGAAAGACTTTAACTTGAACGATATATTGAAAGAGATATTAACAACACGTTTGTATATTTAATACATGGTTTACACCAATCTATATAATTCCATGATTATCTTCGGTATTCACCTGGCTGGAACGTTTTGTCCAAGAAATCCAAGGGAATTCCAAGATGTCTTGAAAGGACTCCAGTACGCCTCCGTGCACTACCAAGAATTGAATCGTCTTCGGTGAACTTTAAGAGTTTCTCAGATATATCATAGTATGCATGTGGACAATCTTGAATGCGATCTACCTCTGCAGCATTTGAACCGGTGCCAATAGTTCCACAGTAGAGTCTTCCGTTATTCGTGAAATAGAACACCCTAGATCCGTTTTTCATTCCATCTGTTGTTAAAGAATAGGATATTACGAATGACTCCCCCATTTTAATATATCCAGGAATCAAATACCATTTCCTTGGGTGCCGTCTACGTTCCTCTGTATCATAGAATTCATATCTAACTCTTGTTGCTTTATTTTTTGATTTCAAGAATTCCAATTCTTCATCATTGAGATAGAAAGCAACAACTGGTGCATCTCTCAATTCATAATATCCATAGAAGGTTTTCGGCAATTCTGATTCGTCAACTTCAAGTTCCAAACAATTGTGGATGGATCTCATGAATAATCCATCTTCCTTCCAGATCACATAATTGTCTAAGTACAACAGATACTCGGAATCCTTCATCCGTGGAACTGGTCGAACATTTATGTATTCTTTTCTAAAGTCTGTGTCCTTGGTAATGTTGATATATTCAAACCTTGGATTTTGGATAGACAACTCCTTTTGATGATCTACTCTGAATATTCTAAGCATGATTATCGTTGCACTTGGTTATTATCATCTTAAGAATCAAAATAAAGTCCTTGCATGGAAATTTACTTGCCGATTTATACCATTTCTAATAACTTTCCATTCCGTTTTGTTACAAGAAAAGCAAGTTGACAGGGTTTAATCCATGTGTCAGGTAGCAGACTTGAATCTCCTAAAATACCCTTGATTAGTACTTATTCAATCTACCGACATAGTCCGATAACCCACAAGCAAAGAGAGTTATATCTCGCCAACCACCACTCGAAAGAGAAGCTAAGTTAAGAATCAGGTGAATACATTTCTGGGATTCGCATTGGTTTGTCGTGAATTCGTGCCCTGTAAGACACCCCTTTTTTTGGTGTGACGTAATAGGAGAAATTTTTCAAGCCGTCTGGCAAAAAAATAAAAAAATTATGAGAATCATATAGTATTATAACACGATTTTAAGATCAATTATTATGCATGATATATATTCTAATATTTGGGGGTATATTCATAAACCAATTAAATGAAATTAAATTAAAGTATATAATATAACAAATATTGAACTTAAACTATATCTATAAATAATCCAAACAATAAAAAGCAAACCCCAATCACTATTTCTTATGTTTCTTTTCACGAGTACCTTTTGGAACTCTAGCCAACCAGTAGAACAACACAGTAAAAATAATATTAATAGCAATAAATGAAATAAATATACCAAAATTTCTCCATCTTTCACTGAAATAAGCATTAACAGAATTCAAGAAAGAATTGGTAGATCTCATTTGACAAAATGAACAAGATCCATCACTATTACTCAAAAAGTAACCTCCAGCAGCAGAGGCATAAGAACCCAAATAACTTTCACATGTTTGTCCCAGAGGTGGATCCACTGTAACATATTCGTGCTTACTACATATCACTTCTGTATTGGCCAACCCAGTTGAAAGAACACCTTGAACCAAATAAGTAAATGGATTACATCTGTACATGAAAATCCAGAATCCTGGCATAGCATCTTTAGTAGCCAACACACCACAGAAATTCAAACACATGGAGAAAAGTAAAGAAGCTAAATTGGCCGCATTATCAGCAATTTCAAGGAATGATATACATAATTGTCCCATGGTTGAACAATAAACGTAAAATGCAGTAAGGAACAACCACATAAGAACACCTCTCAGATCTACTGCATCAGTTGGTTCAGCATTACGGTATAATCCAACAGGATAATACCAACACAAAAATGCAATCGTACCAACAACTACCATGTATGGAATTTCAGAACTAATTTGTGCCGTGATAAAAGTAAACCAACTAAAACTACGTGAAGGGGCTTCCCTAACTTCATAAATATTTCTTTGTTTGACATAAATTGGTAACATTTGTTGAAGTAAAGTATTGAAAGGAACAAAGTACATGAAAATTGAAAACATTTGATTCTGAAGTCCCTGTACAGTGTTCTTGGCCTTAAAGAATGAGAACCCATTGAATAATGAAGACGAAATAGCTAAAAACAATTTGGAATAGATATATCCTGGTGATCTCCAATCTTGAACAAGAGTTCTCCATGTAACCAACAAATATTGCTTCCAAATTGGAGCTGCATATCTTAATTGAGCTTCTGGATCTTTATCCCTCGGCAATTTGGATAATTCAGTTTGCATACGAGTAATTTCATTTTGAGCTTCTCTAAACTCACTCGAGTTTCTCCACACTTCGAAATAATCTTGTTTGGCATGAGAACCTGGAGCAGCACCAACAACTTCCAACATCCATTCGGCAGGATTAGCTTCTTTAGGACATGGATGTGCACCATATTTTTCGAAATAATCAATCATGGTTTGACAGTTCTCCCCTAAATCTCCGAAATAAGCAGTTCTACCTCCCTTTTGCAAAAACAATAATCTATCAAATTCAGACATAATAAGTGCAGATGGTTGATGGATGGTACATAAAATGGCTTGGCCATGATCAGC
>JANIWD010000139.1:0-29237 GCA_030557875.1 Candida neerlandica
TCCATTGACATTCTCTATCGAATGGGCAGGTTTCGGTTAATCAATGTATATATATATTTCTACCTAAAACAATAATAAACAAAAAAGAAAGACAAATAAAAGTAGAAATAGAATTTAGTTACCTCCATGATGAATAACTCCACCAACACGACCTCTGATTCCGTGGCATGGTGTCTTTTTAGTAGATCCATGTAATGCCTTCAATATCTTATTTGATAATTCGAAAGCGTTTTCATTATTGGAGGCATTTTCAAGAACTTGAACAACAGAAGCAAATCTATGTTTCTCAGCGTCATCTTCTTTGTGAGTATCTGTTTTATCGGAAACGATAGTTCCATTAACTGCATCGACGACTCTACGGTATGCTCTCTCGTGTCTTCCAAACTTGAATTTCGATTCATACTTAGAAGTAGTGGCACCAACACCGTGGTTTCCCTTGGGAGAAATGAAAAATCTAGACTTGCCATTTTGTGAAGCAAATGTGTCAATACTTCCACGGTCACGGTTAAAGGAGATATGAACTCCTTTAGAATGAACCAATTTTACTTCATAATCAACAAAGAAATCATCTCCAGAGAAAATATTCTTTGAAAATTGATTCAAATTAAGAACCAATGGGTAACTTAAAGACGTATTTGATGAAACAATAGCATTATTTGGAATTGGCTTCTTATGCTTTCCATGAGCTTGCTCATCTGACTCAGGGAGATCATTATCTTGGATAAGAAAAGACTGAGTTGAGTGGCCAACATGAACAACCGATTGACGATCGCCAGCCTTTCCATAATTTTGGACATTTGCTATTTCAGCTTGCCAATAAGTACTAAGAGTCGTATTCAAAACTTTTCCATTTTTCAATTTCAAGTTGATGTTACTGATCAATTGAGTCTTTAAGATAACTTCGACAATTTGTTGGAAAGAAGGTGTGAAATGTGGGGGAATTCCAATAACATTTCCAGTAGCAGTACTCTCACTGTTCACAACTTCACCAGATGATTCAACAACCTGGCTGTTTTCAAATGTCAATAAATTGGCAGTGGTAACCCAGTTTTCGTTTACTGATACACTATCATCTTTTTCAATCTCACCAATTCCGTTACTGATCTCGATTTCCAATACCTTTTCATCAAGGGCTTGATGTTCCCAAAGATAAGGCAATAAACCAGTAACATCCACATCAATGGATGGGACGTCAAAAGCATTGAATGAAACAACAGGTGACCACAAGGCTGGTGAGATGCCACCAGTGAAAATAACTGGCTCTGGTGTTTGTGTGACAATCTTTTTACCATTGAAATACACATTGACAGCCCTTGCTGGACCTCTGCCAAGGAATTGGTTACCGTCATCTGCAAACACATCCTTAAATTTGTCAAGAACATTCGAGTACCAGAATTCGTCAGCAGCATTACCAGAGGTAAAAATGGAAAGTTGCAAACGTGTAGTATTCTTAGCAACCTTTGGCAAGTCAATTGCAAGTCTTCCTCTAGAAAGGTACACAACTGGAGCTTCGTTAGGCTTGGAACTGAAAGTCAATGGATAGATTTTATCAGCAGGTCTAGCAGAAGAGAAAATTTCATGTTCCTTGTGCAATCTGTGTGGTGGATGATGTGGTCCATCATGTGGAGGGTGTTCTGGTTTATCGTGTGGTGGATGGTGTGGTGGGTGTTCCGGTTTATCGTGTGGAGGATGTTCTGGTTTCTTTGGTTCCTTATGCTTATCACCTTTATCCTCATGTTCCTCATGATGCTTGCCATCTTTGTCATGGTGTTCCTTATGATGCTTGCCATCTTTATTCTTGTGTTGCTTGTGATGTTCACGATCTTTGTTCTTGTGTTGCTTGTGATTATCTTTCTCCTCATCACTATCTGAATCACGTTTTCTCTTCTCGACTTTTTCTTCATGTTCATTAGAATGTGATCCTTCTTTCTTTGGATGTTGATCTTCGTTATGTGAACCTTCATGATGAGGATGGAACTTGTGGAATTTATACAAATCAACAGATAATGTAACGTCAAAAACACCGGTCAATTTATCAGTTAGTAAATTATCTAACTGGAACAAAATTTGAGCATTTTCCTTCTTGAAAAGTTTGGAGTATTTAGAGACATCTTTCTTAAAGTCACTGAATGTTGTACGACCACCAGGTTCAATAGTAGATGTTCTCCAAACTTGAACCCCGTCAACAAACAAATTAGCTAATCTGTCAAATTGAACACCATCAACTTTGGTGTGTAAAGATAATATAACAGCATCAAAATCCAAGTCGGCTGGAGCGGTGAAGTTTATAGTAGCTGGTTTCCCCCAACTGTTACCAAAGTCATGACGGAATAACTTTTTGGAGTACAAGGATTTACCAAAATGAGGGTTTGGAACAAAAGGATTGGTGACGCTAATGATTTCCTTTGGTTTAGTAGATTCACTTTCTTGTCCTTCTTCTGAACTAGTGTCAACAATATCAATCAAGTTTCTGAAGAGTGGGTGGTGGTCCAATGGTTTAACTGGAACTCTGGGGGAGCCACAGTTGAAACCAAATTTGAAGTTGCTTAATCCGTGGTTAAACTCGTTGAAGTTGATGTAGACAAAATTGACCAAGTAGATGACACCAAACAAGGAAATGATTTGACAGAAACGCTTGAACTTATCTGAATGGCGTTTTACTTTGTGGTTAGCAGCATCTTCAGTTACAAGTTTTTGATCATCAACTAAGAATGGTTGCTTTTCATCATCATAATCTTCGTTATTGGAATTTGGAATATCTGAATATGGCGGTAATTTAGGTTCCACTGATGTCGATTTGACATCAGGTTTTATGTCTTCATTGGAAGTAGATGACATATTGCCTATGACGTACTTTGTGGAATTAAAAAGTGTTAGTCCAAGAAATTAATTTTTTTGTTTCAAGGGGTGAATTCAGTAGTTTGTGTATAATATATATATACATACATATATAAAAAGTTTGTGCGGGAGAGCATGCGCCCCAGTTTTTCCGCAATAAAGTTAGGCTTCGCCTATGCGAATACCGGATTTGAATAGGAGGGGAGTTACACAGTAAAATGCAACTGTGTAAATTACACTTCATCAGCTGTGGAGTATATCAAGCCACTAAGCCATGGCTCAAAAGGAACGTGTGAGAGGGTAACATACATTTCTGGGAAAAATAAAATGCACCACATGGATTACACTTACGTCTTTTCGGAGATGGTTATATTGAGTGCTACATTAGGAAACCAAGAATAACCATAAATATTAATTTGACTCCTAATTTCCTGCTACTTTAATAACTAATTTACCTTGAGCTTGCCCACTTTCGATATACTCAATTGCTTTGGGTAACTCTTCAAACTCATAAACCCTATCAATAAATATCTTAACTTTACCACTAGCTATGTACTGCTGCGCCTTTTCAATCCATCCAGGATTTTTCGTACCTAACAAAACATAACTGTATGAGTAATTAAGCAAATGTGCGAGACTTACGGCCGTTCTAACAAAGGATCTGAATGTTCCCCAAATGAATGGGTATAAAGAACTTCCAGGAATGTCACCAACAATTGTACGATACGTACCTCCTTTGACTAATATCTTATCTATGTGTACAAACAATTCTGTTCCACCCCAACAATCAAAAATATAATCAAATGGCTTGTCTTTGACGTTCTCTAATACTTGGTTCAACACATTCTGTCTGTAGTTAATTATTTCTGTAGCTCCTAACTCTTCTACCAATACTTGTGATCTGGGAGAACAACTCACGACGATTTCCTCAGCGCCATCAACTTTCAATAATTGTGTCAAATATCTTCCCACAGAAGTGGCACCTCCAAGAACCAAAACTTTCTTACCTTTAATTGGCAATTTGTCGATCAAGAGCACTGCTGTTCCCAACACTAATGGCCAAGCAGCAGCTTGTTCCAAGCTTATATTCTCTGGAACTGTTGCAATTTCTGTATTGAATGCATATAACCCAGCATTGATCAAAAAATATTCGCTAAATGTACCATCACTTGTAAACACACCAGGATGGAAACCTTGCACAAAATCCCCGACTTTAAATTTGGTAACCTTTGATCCTAATGCAACAATCTCTCCACTGAAATCTTTACCCAATCCATGCTTTGTGAATGGAGGGAAATATGTCACGTGTTTTATCTTGTTGTCAACTGGATTTAAGGAAGCATACTTGACCTTAACCAAAATGTAATAATCTGGGACAACAAACTTGCCTTGCGAATCAGTTGGGAAGTTGTACTTCTCCGTGGTGATTTCTAAAGGCGAATTACCACTTCTAAAAGTCCACTTTTTGTATTCTAACTCGACCATATTTGGAATATTTTGATAAGGTGTGAAAATAATGGTATAGTTGCTATGTAATTAAAATATATCCCTGATTTTATAAACTTCGTGTCTCTTAAAATAAAAAAAAAAAAAAAAAAATAAAAGAGCTTCATGTGGAATTCTCGTATATTAGATTAGCTATTAGTCCAAGTTAGATAATCAATTTGAACGCCTTTCATGGTTACACCAGTGAAAAAAAATCAGTAACTTTCTTTCTGTCTGTCAGGTTCTGATAATAAGGACCATTTTTCTTCAAACAAAGTCAGCCATTTCAAATGTTATCCCTGAAGAGTTTCGTGCGTTGTGCTACAAAACTTACACGTGACCAAAATCCCCGTTTTTCCTATTTCAGAAGGTGACCTCATCGGAAATAGTTCACGGGGAAAAGACACAGTATTGTTTATAGTTATATCCGATACACACGCACAACTAAAAAACGGAGATTAATTCAGAGAAATTTTAGTGCAAGGAGTTACTAATACTTCGGAAGCTCAATCATAACTTCCGTATCTTTTCAAACAAACAAGTTTAATATACCCGGATTACAACGAGATTAAATGAGGTCGCCTTACGACTCTGATTTCTGGTTTTAATAAGTGTGATAGCTTATAGCTTACTTAGGAAATGTTTGAATGTGAACATTTTGAGACTTGCAACAACCCTAATTTTTATTTTTTCGAACCAAAAACAAACCAATTTTGTACTAAAACGGATTCCGCACAAAAAATTACTTACAATTTATTCCCAAAAGTACAGAAGTGATCAATCAATCTTTGACACACCATTTACGGCTATGATTATGAGTAGCAGATCTAGTAACTACAGTCTTTGGTTGTTGACCATTCTTTCAATATGTATCGTATGGATACGATGTTGCACGTGACATTCCAGTGAATTTTTCATGTTGTACGAATTTCATTTTGTGAAAAAAACAAAAAAATGACAAAGAGCAAGATTTCGAACGCGTAAACTCTAAAAGGTTGAAATGCGAACTATCAAGGAGAGGAAAATGTTGCAATAGAAATACGCTTACGCCTACTTCTACGCCTGCTTTCTTTGTTGGGGGATGGATAATTGAGCTTAAAAAAGAAACGAAGTGCTTGCATTCTTTTATTTTTTTAATTTTTTTTTTTTAGTAAATTTTATTAAGGAGGTAGAAGACAAGGGGCAAGAGGGGGGGGGCGGGAGATATTTGATAAGATATCAGTGCATGAATAGCAATTGTAATGTCATTGATTTTTCTGACAATAAGAAGATTCATTGAAGATACTAAACTAAAAGACAAACAACGACAACAATAAATGAACAAAACAATATAGAAGCTCGGAAAGAAAGGCAGTGATTCTTCAACAATTTTAACATATACCGATAAGGATCAGCGTATTGGAATTTGAATTTGAAGATTTGTGTAGTGGTACCCTCTGACATTTTGTATGTATGTGTGTTTGTTTTTATTCAGCCTTCCTATGAATTCCCTGGTTTGTTACACGAAAAAACACACACATTCGTAGTCCATGATCACAACACCAACTCCAGGGTAATGCTAGAGAAGAATGTTTACACTTGTACAGAAACACGCTTTTTCTACTTGGAATTTTTTTTTCAAGGTACATTAGTTAAGGGAGGAATCATACAGTTACAGAGAGTTCTTATGACGACACAACTTTGTGTAACCTAATTTCGAGGTGTTTCTTTTTTTTCCTTTGTATTTTCAGGAACACACACGTTGATTAGTTTTAAACTCCAACACATACATACACACTGGGAGGACATCTTTACCACTGAAGAGAATAGATTACCAAAAGGTCTGGGGGAAGGACGAGGGTCAAAACGCCTGACAATACTTGACTTTGTTAAACGCGAAATTTTTAAAACCGAAAGCATGGAAGAGTCGATGGTTCGAAAAATGGTTAAGTAGAAATATAAAAATAGAACAGAAGTGCAATTCTAGCTTTTGTGTTTTCCAGCGAAAAAAAAAATAATAAAAAAAAAAAAAATAATGGATCAACGTACACTACATATTAAACCTGTTCCTTTTTCATTTTGAGTGCCAGTGTAGATCGATGATATTGTGAATGGGTGTAAGTGGGTGATGTGATATTGACACCACGACATGATAATCAAATTGTTGTAATACATGTCGTATACACACATCCACACATACACTCACATACACACATTAAGGGTCCACTCGACTAGACGACGTGAATGAAACACATACCACAAGTAAAGTTAGTTAGGGTGTGACGAGCAAGAGGATCTGTAGATCTAGGTTTGAAAAGCTCCACGCAACAGTATCCGCATGTATAACACATCTGGGACGCAAACTCGGAAATAAAGACAACTACAAAAGCTAAACAAAGGCTAAAAACGGCATTCCAACGGATCCGACAGAAAAAGAGAGAGTAGCCTGAAACGAACAAAGTCGTGGTGCCAAAAAGCAAAGAAAAAAAAATTTTTAGGCCGAGACACTCATTCACTCTCCAACCACAATACCATACAATACAATATACATATACATATATAAATATACACAACAAAGAATTAGAGACAGAGACAGAGAGACAAAAAAAAAAACAAGAAGAAAAATTATTTAATATATTATTTTTCCTCATTTTTCTGCTTCCTTGTCTAATTTACATCAGCATTTACTATTTATTAAGTGGATCCATAACGACCTTGATCTTGACTGATTTGCTGTCCACTTTGCTATTATTCCACATCTGTATCCATCACTAGATACATAACATATACACATTAGACAACCATCATCGTAACAACACAACTAAAATAATGGATGCAGGCACCTCAACATTGACCAATAAGGCACGCTTGAGACAACAACTTTTAGATGGGGAGCAGGACATTGACGGCTTAAGTCAATCCTTATACCAACAACAGCAAATTGAACAACAGCAGAACCAGCAACTGAAACATGGAAGATACCAACCAGCTTATATTCAGCAACAGCAACAGCAATATTACCTGATGGGTAACGGATCCCATACTAATCTGATAACTTCTGCATCCACTACCAACTATGACATAATGACCCCGTTGCCAACCGCAGGGAGTCCCTTCACAAATAATAGCAACACTAGTTTTACCAATATCGTCCCAAATTCATCGAGGAAATCATCCATGACTTCGCAATCAGCGGCAGCAAGATTCTTTAGAAAACATAAAGGGGCAGATCCAAATTTTAATGAAGATTCGGGAGCTGACATTGGGGATTTAACTAACGGAGCCAATATGTCCTTTGATGATATAACACATATAAGAAATCGAGGTCCGTATGGTGTCACTGCTGCAAGTTCATTGGATACTACACCCATTATCCCAACGATAGGTCCTAATGGGTCGATAGGTGGATTGGGTTCTGCATCTGGTGGAAGGGTAAACAATGTTCAATATAGAAAGCAAATGAATCAACAGAAGAAACTAGCGTTACTTAATGGCGCCCGTGCCAATTCGTTAGCAGGTAGTAATCCAATGATGATGTCACAGCAGCAACAACAACCAATGGGAGGAGATCCAAGGACTATGTCATTGATGAATACGCAAGGTCCAAGAACTATGTCATTAAACTCACAGGGCCCAAGAGCTATGTCCATGAGATCAGGACCTGGTTTTCAGCAACAAATGCCATATAATCAACAGTTCCAACAACAACAACAACAGCAACAAATGATCGGTGGTCCCCGAAGGACGGGACCTGGACCTTATCCTCAAAATCAAATGCAATATATGAATAATTCTAGTATGCCTACTATGGGGCCACGAACCATGTCAATGACGAACTACGCCACGCAGAACAACGCTAACAATTTCAATGGTCCAAGAACTATGTCCATGATGGGTGCTGGTTTTGCTGGCCCAATGCCTCAAAATTATCCAAGAACAAAATCTTTAGGTAGCCAAGGACCACCAATGGGATATCAGGGACCTCCTTTGCGCAGTCAGAATATACTTCCAGCTAGTCCAGGTCAACAGCAAAGACCTCTTGCACAACAACAGCAATCATTTCCACCTCAACAACAATATCAACAACAGCAACAACAACAATATCAACAACAACAACAACCACAGCAATTGCAGACATTGCAAGAAGCACAGCAATCACAGCAATCACAACCACAATCACAACATGCAATACAACAAGCATTTGCACCTGGTCAACAGCCTTTTGCACCAAAAAGTGCTACTAATATGCTTCCACAACCTAACCAATTTGACCAATCTCAAAAATTTTTACAACCACGACAAGTATCCGGATCTAGTCAACAATTATCTCATAGCTCCAATGATTCATTACAACAGGTTGTAGAAGAGGATGAGGAAGAACAGCCACCACAGGATTATAATCACAGTCTAGATCCAAAAGATGACGCAAAAGGAAGTGAGGAGGATGTAATTTATAAATTTGAGGACGAAGATACAAATGTTTTAGTATCTCGAAAATCAACTTTGAAAAAGACCAACTCTATGAGAGTTCGTAAATTAAACTTGTTTAATGAAGATGCACAACTGACTACTTCCAAGAAATCGCTTACCAGAAAGAAACCCCCAGTTAGTCCTGCAGTTGAAGACTTTGGACGTGTTAGGTCAAATGACAGCATTCAAAGCGAGAGTAAAGAGTTGCCTCTTCTTCCAAAGCATCAATCTCCAAAATCTCCAAAAGATGTACACAAGGAAGATGATCTTAACGAAATCCCTTCATCACCAACTTTCAATATTATGCATCCAACCGCAAGAGAATCGTATTTGGATGATGACGATGATGTTCCTCATAATGATGGTTATAAATCATTGGGTGCAAATGCTAGAACTTCTACACATGATGTTTTTGTCACTGCCTTGGATTTCACTTCCCCCCAAAAGAGCAATAAATCAATCAAAATTGCATCTCCTCATAAATCCCCCGAGAAGAAGAACCCATACAGTCATCTGGCAAAATCAAGCTTTCCTTCACCAGATGTCGAAGTCAACCTTGAGCAGGATGAAGCAGATGAACAGAGCACAATACATGAAGATGCCAACTTTTCCAAATCGTCAGCCGATGACTCCACTGCCAGTGTAGTTCCTAAGGAACCAACTTCATTTAATCCAGTTCGTTCTCGTAAGACTCTGGATTCCAATCCAAAACTTAGAAATATTGTACAAAACACTGCATTTAATAATTTTAGATCCCCATCAATTGAGTCGAATTCGAGATTCCCCAATCCCGCAAGTGCAATCAAATTTGGTGATTCGGAGCAATCAGAATCTGCCGGCTCTTCTATGTATGGTGACTCCACTCCACAGAAATCACTGAAAGTGGATTTAAACAATTCCGATACAGATGATAGTGAGTTCAGACCAAAAGTAGATACAAATGCCGTATTTGATCGCAGCACCAACGGTGATACCACTCCACCAACTTCATCAACATCTAATGTTTCTCACAAAGCACTTGAAATGACGGCACCTCTGGCAGGTGACGCCAGTAGCAGGAGAGAATCTTCTCATGCTGCTCCAATTCATCATGACGATAGCTTCTACGAGAATTTCACTGAGCCTATTAGTGATGTTCCCCCAGAAGTAAGATCAAAGGATGAAGCATCCAGAGATTTCACTCCAATGAATGTCGATAAAGATCTAACTATTGATGAGTTCCCATCAAAAACAAGTATGAGTACGCGTCGTTCTTCTAGTGGTGACGATATTAAGAATATGTTGCCTTCTCGCGCTAGTAGTTCGAGATTATCGACAGCCAGTATTGCAACTTCTAATATTCCTGCTCCATCCGTTACTAAGAGATCTTCATTCAATTTGAATGGTACCAAGAATATTTTCAAGAGATTTTCAAAGTCAAGTAGAAGAGCAAGTTCGATCGACGACGGAGATACTTCATTCAACAATACGTTGCCATCTAGAAATTCATCATTTACTCAATCAACGAAACCACCAACATTTAATAAACGAGTTCCGTCTAGTGGTACATTGGGTTCGTTAGAATCTATGTCACTGAAGAAACCATTGACGTTCACCAAGGAAGAAATGAGCATTATGAATTGCAATAACGATTTGTTAAATGAATTGGAATTGGTCACTACTGAATTGGCTGCATCTATCAAGCGTGAATTGGCATTAGAAAGCAAGTTGAAGAACAATGCAACCCAAACATCATCTCCTACATTTGAACGCGATTTAACGTTTGAATTGACCGAAAAATCCAAGACCATTTCTGAATTACAAGATAAGTTAAGTAAGGAAAGAAGATTAAGATTCATAAGTGAAGAACATGCTTTGTTAGGTGAACATGGTCAAACACCATCTCCATTAAAATTGAATTATGAAAAGACTGAATTGTATAAGCAATTATTAATCAAAAATGATTTGGTTAATCAATTGGAAGACAAATTAAGTGAATATGAAAAGAGACATGGAAGTGGTATTTTTTCTGAACCTAGAGGTGATCTGGATTTAATGGAAAAATATAATGAATTATTAAAAGAAAATGCTGATTTGAAATTGGTCGTTATTCCAGGATTGGAACAACGTTTGACCGAAAAGGATCGATCCAATGAATTTGATGAATCAAAATTAGAGATTCAAGCATTGAGAACACAACGTGATGAATTGAGAGACGTGGTTAATAAACTTACATCTCATAATAATAACGAATTAAAAGTAGCACAGGAAAAGATTAGACAGTTAGAGTCTAGATTACAAGATATGAAAAAAATTAATGATAAATTAAGCAATAGAAATAGTAATGAGGGTAAAAAAGGTGGTAAATTGAATGGATTTACAATTGTAAATCCAAGTAAAAAGTTATTTGATGATTAAGTTTTTCATTCGTTCAAAATTAGAAAAGAAAAGTAAAATAAAAAAAAGAAAGGTATTCTGTATGTATATATATTATAATGTAGTTATAACAAGATTATTAATAACATAAATCAAACTAAAGTAAAAACTAAAACTAAAACTAAAACCAAAACTAAGAATTCCAAGAAAAGAAGAAAAAAAAAAGTAAAATCAAATCTCATTCTATTTGTATATATGTATGTTTGTATTAGGTCGATAAAAATTGTAGAATCACTTTACCAATTAGGTCCCCTTGATTGTTCAAACTAGTGGTTTGATATTTATACTTTTCATAATCCGTTTCACTAACCAACCCATTCTCATATTTATATTTCAAGATATCCAAGGCAATATCGGTAGTGAATTCCGGATGTCCTTGAAAAGTCAATAATTTAATCGGACAGGTATCTTTTGAAATCATACCTTGGATTCCACATTTCACTGTGGACCCAAGACTAAGAATTTCATTTCCTTTAGTAGTTGGTAATCCATAAATTATATCCTGATGAAATTCCACCAAATTCAAATGATCCAAGATGATTTTCTTTGTGGGTTCTTTATCTTCATTTGTTGATGTAGTTGCAAGTAATAAATTATCCACAAATGGGTTACGATCAAGTTTAAATATCTCTTGGTTTAATTCAATGGTATGAATCCCAATTTCCCAACCAAGTTCATTTCTACCAATTTTGCAACCTAAATTTTTGGCCAATATTTGATGTCCAAAACAAATCCCAACAATTGGTAAAGGTAATTTATATAATGTTTTAATGATAAATTTATCCAATCGTTGGATCCAGATATTTTCATCAAATGCATCACTTCTTGATCCAGTTAAAATGAACCCCGTGATTAGACCCTGAGTGATATTGAGATGTAATTGTTGATAAACACGGTCCAATTCATTATCGTTGGTATTACACAATGGATATTTAACAATTGGGGATTTATTGTTGGCTTTAGACAATAGGTCGATTGTATTATCGCCAAAATCACCGAATTTTTCTGCAACTTTGGGAATTGGTGTGTCTAAAACAAGCACCGCTATGTGTTTTTGAGTTGAAGGATTGGAAGTTGGAGCTGTGGTTGAAGACATAAAGAACCAATTGAGAGACTTCTGAAAAGGGAATACCAAAAGGAACAAGAATAAGAAGGGTAATTCAGGGAGTTTTTTTAAAAAAAAAATTGTCGAGAGAAATTGTGGAATGGCTCAGGTTGTCCTCGTTATCAAAACAAGCGAAATAAAAAAAAAAAAACAAAGAGAGAAAGAGAGCGAGAAAGTGTGAGAGAGACAAAACAATAGCTCAAATTGTGATTACAAAAAATTTTAAGTTGTGGAAACAACTGCCTAGTTTGGAGGGAACAGAAGCACAACCATTAAACGCAATTATCTATGTAATCGTACCACTACAGTGTTTGTTATAAATAGTATATGTTTTGGACTGGACTGATTATCCTATTATCCTGCTGTTTTTGCAATCGGTATGATCTTTTTCTTGTGTTTGGCTGCAGGAGGTTAAACAGAAAGTGGGATTAGCATTCGCTAAAGCATTCCGGTCGGATGTTTACCACAAGATGGTTTCTCGGTTACCTAGTTTTCTTGTGTCTCTCACATACTTTTTTTCTCTCCCTTTCTTTCTGTCCTGCACTTTTTGGTTGTAACTCTTTTAGGGCTCGGAATCCTCTTTCGGATAGCACGAGAACACAGGGCGAGAACTGAGGACGAAGACAATCCCCACGACCACAACTATAAAAAGAGACACCAGAAAAAAAATTCCTTACCAATCTGAAAATTTTTTTCTACTTTTTTACAACCATCTTTTCTTCATCAACAAAGCAAAAACTACCAATCAGTATGTTATCCAACCCATCATAGAGTTTTATTCATTCTTTATTTATTTATTTATTTATCAAATACATTCTTCTCAAATGATGAATCAAATGTTTACACAGACCTGTACTGAGTGGAATCCTTTCGGGGGTTCTATTCTGAAGGACAACGACATGCCTCTTCTGAACTTTTTCAATTGAAGAAATTAAGATAAAAAGACTCTTTTATGATAATGAGAGACATTTTTGTATACTAACCAATATTGATTCAAGTGAACCTAATATAGATTGCATAGTACTTAATATATGAATTTTTAATGACGTCAAATTTAATAATCAATTGTAGAAATTATGAGCATTCAGATAATAGATGAGCTGAACAGAGCAGAGCAAACCTTAGTTGTGAAAAGCTTAAAGCGTTTGACAGAATTTGTTGTATAGCAAGCACTCTCTAACTTCAAACTTACTTACAGTGGTTGTTGGATTTTTTTTTTTTTGATACTTTTTGTTGTTTTTGTTATTATAAACTAAATAAAATACATGATATATCCTTAAAGAGGGTTCTATTTTTGACAATTAAGTTCTCCTTTAACGTATATATTTTATAATAAATGAAAAAGAAATTATGCTATGAAACACCCCAATAATTAAGTTACTTTCCATTTAAGTTTGTTTATTTTTTAGCAGTCAATCTTCTTAAGTAGAAAGCCAATTCTTCACCTTCCAAGATGTAACCATCACATCTACCGGATTGACCTGGTCTAGAAGAGACAACAGCGTACAATCTACCGGAACCGAATTGGGCATCGACAGCAGATTCGATAGCAGCAGCACCGGATCTAGCAGCCAATTTTCTTTCGACCTTTCTGGATCTTTTAGCATCGGCAACTTCAGCAGCGTGAGCAGCCTTCTTTTTACCCAAGGTAGCACCGTAGTGGTTTTCGTACCATTGTCTGAATGGAGTGGCATCGATTTGAACAACAGCGGATTTGGTTAAAGTGTTAGTTCTAACCAATTCGTTATTAGATGGGTGGTAGACGACACCAGCAACTCTGGTTTTTCTGGAGACACCTTCAGAACCCCAGGAGAAGTTACCGGTTTCAATTCTCAAAGCTCTGAATTTTTGGTTACCACCTCTGGTTCTAACAGAGTGGATTCTTTTTGGACCAATCTTGGTGTTGGCAGCTTGTCTACCTAATTCGAACTTTCTCTTCTTTCTGAATTGGGCTCTTTTGGCACCAGTAGCAGATCTTTTGTGACGTGAATCTCTAGAAATACCCATTTTAAACTAAAATAAAAAAACAAGTAAATGTTAGTAAAACTATAGTTCAATGTATCCAAAGTCAAATACTATTTTTATATATATATTTGTATGAAATGATATCCAAGGTTTGCATTATGGGGTGAACTGATTCATTTTTGATTGTACTCTTGTACTATGGCTGTATTTGTTGTTTCATTCCCAACAGTATTAATTATCTTAATGCTTTGCAATATTATATTAAATAAAAACTAAAAAAAAAAAACTCTTCGATGATGATTTATCCCATTTGTTCTTTTTGTATTTCCCATAGGATTGAATTCTTCCAACAACAAATAAATATCACTTGATTAAACTATCCCCATTCTAATTATTTGGATCATTAAATAATATATATAATAGTAGTATCTTGTATATAGTATATGTCAACATACACTTCTGTATCACTGTTAGTTGAAAAAGAGTACTAAATAAAATTTCAAAGAATTATGAAAATTTTTTTTTCTTTTGCCTAAACCAAAATCGAGTGCGAAACAGTACTGGAGCAGCAAGAGAGAGAGAGAGAGACAGAGAGAGAGTTCCTCAGTGTGTGTGCCCCAGAACCTCCAAACTGCTCACACTAGAACAAATTGTATGTAGTGTACCCTTACCAGAAAAATGTATGCGCGTAAACTTGGTAGCGCTCATCATAGTTAACGAATTTTGTTTGGAAAAAGGGACTGGAGTCGCACTCTATCCTGTACATTATTTTGCCACGTGAAAATGATTGTTTCTAGGGTTGTTGCCCTAGTCACATGGTTTGTGTATGATTTCTTTTTTTTTTTTATTTCTTTTGGAAAATTGACTATATTCATTTTTCTTTTTTTAATTTTGTATCCTCCATGCATGAGATTAAAAATGATGACACTGTTTTCATCATCTCTTTTATAAACATCAACAACGAAGAACCTTAAAGGGAAAGAGTTCAAAATAGATCATCTATAAAGAAATGGAAACGATATATGATGAGATAGAAATCGAGGATTTCACATTTGATCCAATCCAACAGATTTTTCAATATCCCTGTCCATGTGGTGATAAATTTGCCATTAGTATATATGATATGCAAGACGGAGAAGATGTTGCCGTTTGTCCAAGTTGTTCATTAATGGTCAAGGTTATTTTCGAACAAGAGGATTTAGAAGAATATTTGAAAGAAATAGAAGGTTAGAATTCATATTTACCATGCGGATCAATTCGAGATGTCGTTTTTTTGCAAATCCGTTACCCTTCCCCCCAAAGCGCAAACACTAGCACCACCCCGAGAATAACCGCAACAATAGTGACAACAATAACCGCAACAATAGTGACAACAATAACGACAGCATAAATGACGCGGATGCTAAGTAACAAATGAACCCAACGCTTGCAGTTCCAATACAATGGTTGATTCTTTTACTTTGAGAATAGTTAGTTTATTTTCGTGTCTCTCTGATGGATATGGACAATTGTGGGGGATGAAGTTTGATATTCAAGTCTGGACGAAGAATTGGGAATGTTGATGTAATGGAGTTTTCTACAATTTATTTTTATCTAAATCCGGGGAGGTTAATGGGATAGTATAACAGATACAGGTAATCAAAAAATTGTATAGGATGTTATATATGTATATAGAGAATTATTTATTAATAGATTTGACAAAAAAAAAGATTGTTGTAGACCAATAGACATAACGTTCCTCTCTTTTTTGATCTTAATAAAAAAGATGATAAAAGATGCAAAAAATGACGACAACTGCAGGATTCGAACCTGCGCGGGCAAAGCCCAAAAGATTTCTAATCTTTCTCCTTAACCACTCGGACAAGTTGCCTTATTCGGAGTTTTGAATTTAGCGTTTCAACAGGCTCGTGCATTCATCCCTTTCTACTTGAAACTTACAACTGGCAAGGAGGGGATCAGAGGAGGTTATTGGATATTAACTACTACGTTCCTAAATTCAATGATATTGTAGAATGTAGTCATCGTCTACAACCCTTTAAAGTGTAATCTAAGTAGGGGGAAGATAGTATTGTTCGGGAAATATTGCCTTGTAGAAGTTTTTCGTATGTTATCGCAGGTCTGTTATTTGCCACAAATAAGGAGAAAACTTCCGTTCTAACTTACTCTTCATTCCCCTCTTTCTATCTTGCCCTCTTTAACGATGTAGCAAGTTGCATGGTTTATTATATTTGAAGGGTGACGGGTACTGCGTCACTTTTCCGAATTATGACTCTTGTGGTTGATCCGCAAATTATAATTAATTATTTATCATTTATTATTTGTTGATTATTAATTATTGATTTTGTTGGATTTCTACCCCCAAAAGTTTTCTTAGTATTTTGCTTGGTTTCCGACATCTCCATATTTCATGGTCACAGAAGTTTAGTAATTTGATTTTGGAGACAATGAGTATTACGCGACGGTTGTTGAGCTTAATTCTAAATTGATGTTTTGCGATTATCTAACCATCCCCGAAGAAATGTGAACTTGAACGGATATAAGAACGGCTTTATTGACTTAGTTACTTTGTGCGGTATTTCAATTTGTTAAATCCGATTCTCACTAAGATTGTGAGACAAGCTGTACGTTCGCATGGTTTGCTTATCCTTGCGCGTCATGTGGTTATGTTAGTTTAAGTAACATTTGGTGTACTCTCAAGATGAATAATCGTTTAGTATGAAAAGAACAAAGAGTTGGATGTTATTGTTGGTTACGGATTTTGGAATGTCTTCTGCTATTCGTCTTATTTTTTTTTTTTAGTGTATTTATTCATATTCATTTTTTTTTTACTTTTATTTTTTCGGTTCTCATTATTTTATTTGAGTTGGACGAGGGATATAGAACCTGGACAAAAACAATACAATTTGTATCCCCCAAATTTATTTAATTATTTCGAATCATTCTTTCTTTCATTGTTTTATTGTATCATTTCTTTCCGTTCTATTATTAGGAATATTATTCCGTTTCCCTAGTTCTAGAAACAGGTCTGCGCTTACGAATAACAATTTACTACTTATTACGTAACCTGTTGGGCACGAATTACTGCAAATAAAAAAATTTGGAATTTACTGAAAGAGTTTTGTGCATCGTATGATTTCAATGCAGGACGTTGAATGTAATGTTGAAACGTTTGAACTGTAGATCCCAAGAACTTTCCGTTTTTTTTTCCTTCTCACATATTATCTTACCACTTGTTAAGCAGCCTTGCTCAACGTTTTACGTTAGTGATTGTCGGACGTGACTACGGATAGGAAGTCCAAGCCGATAATAACACCAATGATAATAACAACAATAAAAATAAAAAAGTGTCAAGGCGGTACCTGTTCTTGGTTTCCCAATTGAAGTTGAATATGAAAAGGAAGAAAAAAAAAATTGCGACATTTTGGGTGTGAGACCTGGTCTGCGAAGGTGCCTAAAGTGGCTAAGTCAAACGGGAACTCATTAAGTCAAAATATTTTATTTTTTTCGTTTTACACTCATTCGGAACTTTGTGTATGAATCACGCTTAATGGATACTTCCCTGAAAAAGGATTACAAATCAACGGAAGGAAATTAGCATGGTTTACAAAAAGATAAAATAATGTCGTTATGGACAAGATTTTATGCGTCTATATTGTTCACTACAGCATCTGATACTCACATTTTTGTACAATACAAAGAATCTTCTGATTATCTAAACCCTTCTAAACCATGCCATATGAACCTTGTGTATCGGAAATTAAGATGTAAATCGTTATATAATAAATCTCTGATTTCTATGAACTATTAGATAAAGGAAAAACAGAATATTTAATTACTGTAAGATAATAAAATATTCTAATCAAGATATGAATCACAGCGATAAAAATATCACGTGCGGCCACCACATTATAAATGTAACTTCTAGCACAACTTCGTCACCAAGTTATACCTTATTAGCTGTTTTTTTTTGGACAGATAACTTCAGGTGACTAGGTTGATATTTTGTTTACGCCAATTCTCATGATATGCGATTCCCTACGTCATTTGCCAAGCGGACATTAATTGCCACTATAGGAATATGAATTTGTGTCTAAATATCACAAAGGTGTTACTAAAATATTCGCGCACTCAAAGCCAAATTGTTCTGATTTTTTTGCTTGTTTGTTCCAAGCAAGGCGGGAATATTCATTTCGCAGTAAAAAAAGACATAATGTAGATTATTGTATTTTTGCAATAAATTGGGATCAAATTTGAAACAAAATTAAAAGGGATGAATGTATGTTGGGAACAACCTTCATAGCATACAGGTGGTATCACATGTTAATGTAATTACGACAAGTATTGAATGACTTCCGTCTATGTACTAGGGTCCGTTGAACTTAACAACTCACACATCATTTACAGATTTTCATTTATTGACCTTTGTTGCATTGATATTAACACAATTGAATGAAGAAAACACCGTTTCACGGGATTATACTTAACCCACTTCGTTTGGATTACATATTGAGTCGATCTTCAAGGATTGACATCATCTTTATTCGTCAGATATTCAGGGCATGCTGATTGTTTCTGTTGGTTGCATTGCATTTGTTCTTGAAACAAGATATTTTAATTCTTGATATTTTTTTATTTTATTTTGATTATTTTTTTTTTTTTTTGGGTAGATTCAGGGTAATACCCCCTTACGTATGGGAATGTTTGAAACTTGAGCAATCATCAAGAAGAATGTGGATAACCTAGATAAAAATAGAATTTAAATTATCAACAGCGGCATGGGATTTATTTTTTGGAGGAGACAACACAACGACAACCCACTTTCTGACTTTGCTCCCTCCTCAAAAAAGAATGAATATAAATCGGAGTAACACTTTGTAATGCTTGAAAGAGGGAAGGGGGTACCGGACCCCTTGTTAAGCGAGCGCGAGATGTATAGAGCAAGCTCTACAGAAATCTACAGTTGAACAAGCAACCCTAACTTTAAATCATCGAAGTTCCAAGTATCGGGTGCTGCAAGTTCGGTAGAATTTGACCTAAGTATCCCCTCTTGATGCAAGCGCCACCACGATAAAAGTCAAAAATGAAAAAAAAAAAAAGTTAGATGATTTTTAGGGGGGAAAATATCGTGCTTGGATTCTCACGACATTTTTGCATCAAATGCACAAAAATTTTTGTTGGTTTCATACATTTTTTTTTTCTTTCATGCACAAAGGACTACGCGTTGTTTAGACTATGCGTTTGTTGTGTTAATGTCGCCTTGTGATGTGTTTAGCGGGTAAACATGGTATACACTGCATGCTATGGTTAAATGGCAGCATTGAGATTTGTGTGATTACCATCCATGGACTTGTACTATTAAAGTGAATACTAAATGACAACTGTAGACAGACTAAAAAAAACAACAAAAAAACCAAGAAAAAGAGCAAGAAACCGATAATAATAAGATTAGTGAAAACCAACCGGGAGATGTCAAAACGGCAATATGTCAAACTTGTAATTTAAATATCAACCCGTTTCACCAGTTTTTATCAGTTGCCCGTTTTTTTCAGTTTTCAGTTTTCAGTTTTCAGTTTTCAGTTTTCAATTTTAGTTTTCCAATTTTTTTTTGTATTTTAGCTGGAACAGAATACATTATAATTAAATTTTAATTTTATCCATTCTAGAGTATTTTGTCTAAGCACTTTTGTGTGGATTTTTCGAGTCAAGACTTTTCTTCAATCAGGCAAAGAATAAGAATAAGAATAAAGAATAAAGAATAAAGAACAAGGGATAAGGATAAGAATTAGAAGAATACCAATAATAATACAATTATTCTTTTTCCATCACAACTACCGCATTCCCCCCAAAATTATCATTATTTCCGATCGGATCTAAAAATTCAACTAGCGGCAAAGAAAATTGAGATTAGAAAATAGAAATTAGCCTTCTTAGTCAACAAGAAAATAATATCCACAATCATATACCAAACATTTATACGCATAAAGGAACAGGAATTTCATACTTTTTAGATTCCCACTAAACTAAACAATCAAACAAGGAACTCAAAAAAGTAACAATAATATTCAATTCCAGGGATAAAAGGAACAGAAAAAAAAAAGACAAGAACACAACTTTCTTCTGTAAACACGCACCACGCACCACGCACCACAGAACACGAGACAAAACGAGAAAACCCAGACATTGAGAAAGAGTCAGGAATTCAGGTCAAAGAAAGCAAAAGAGAGAGACAGAGGAAAAAAAAAAACAAGTATAAAACACCAATAATATCTTCCAATCACCAATTGCCGTATTACTAAACAAATCCATATTATTACCAAGTATCAGGATTTTGTTTTTCTTCTTCATACTATACTATTGGCATAATCATCATATTGTCTTCATTACCCAACACCTGATTCATATCCAGCTATGTTTAATAGACCTGACCAGTATCTTCCACTGCTGGCCACACAGAATCACATTCACCAGAACCCGAGTTCCTTTCAGCAGGACCATCATCACCCCCAACAGCAAGCTCAGCATGTAGGCTTTGCTTATCCCCCACTGTACCAAACTTTGCCGCCGATAGGGATGATCATCCAACCAAACAATCAATACCACCCTCCTCCACCGGCACCCTTAACAGCAGTTGTCCCTCCTCAGCCAGCACCACAACAATCCGTACAAATGTCCATGCATCAGCAACACCAACACCAACAACAACAGCAGCAACATTTGCAAAATCAACAGAAATACTATCAACAACAACAAATTTTGCAACAACAACACCAACAACATCCTGATCATAAATCAAGTCTTTCTTCACACCATAAGAGAGGTCCATGGGGACCAGCGGAAGATGCAAAATTATTGGAGTTGATCGAACAACACGGTGCATCGAACTGGGTCAGAATCTCTAACTACCTAGAGAGCCGAACTGCTAAACAATGTCGTGAACGATATCATCAAAATTTGAAGCCTTCGTTGAATAGAGCTCCAATAACTCCCGAAGAAGGTGCCAAAATTGAAAAGTTAGTGGCAATACACGGTAAGAAATGGGCAGAAATTTCGCGCCACTTGAATGGAAGATCAGATAACGCAATTAAGAATTGGTGGAATGGCGGTGCAAATAGAAGAAGAAGAGCAAGTGTTGCAACCCACTCTAACGACAGTGACACAACAATCTCGGAAATGAAAAAGGAACAAATATCTGCAGACAGTACAAATATGGATGTTACTGTTGATGGTAAAAGCTCAATGTTGCCACCACCTCCATCAAGTGCTCCTAATTCCAGTTCATACAACCAACAGCAGCAACAACCACAACAGCAGTTTCAACCTCAACCTCAACCTCAACCTCAACCTCAGCCCCAACCTCAATCTCAATCACAAGCGCAACCACAACCACAGCTGCAACCACATTTACATCATTACTATCAATTACCTCAGATTTCGTTTAATACGTCGATGTTTGGTAAAGACAAAGAGAAGACACTTCCGAGCATATCGCAGGCGTTGCATCCAACATCAATTGAAACGTCCACTTCCACTTCCACTTCCACACCTCCACCATCTTCCGACAGCAACCAAGTTGCTAGCAGCTCGCCTCTAAAACCAATCAATCACAGATCTGCAAGTTTTGATACCAATTCTGCAAATACTTTGCCACCAATTGCACAGAATAACAAGCGTAGGTTGATTGACGATCAATTTGGTCGTAGACATTCAAGTGCTACATCATCATTATTGCTTAGTCATCATAGTGGATCTCACACCAATTTATTCAACGTTCATTCTGCACGTACCTCCATTAGTGGACCTAGTGGAGGTCATTTCACATCGTCATATAGTGGACCTAGTGGGGGCCATGGTACAGGCACGTCATCATACAGTGGTTCTCCATTGCTGTTGAGTAACGCTGCATCTAGAAATAACTCCATAACACATTTTGAATTGTTGAACAATTCAAATGCTTCAAGAAGATCAAGTACTTTCGCTTCCGACTTATTTCCAAATCCTTTGAACAAAGAACATGCGAATCATAAACGGAATGAATCGCAAAGCTCATCATTCAATTCCCCTTTGTTAACTCCACTGACAAGGTTTTCAGTTTCTTCAATAAGTTCCATTCATAATACCGCTGTTCCAAATAATACATCATCCGTTACATCGCCCGCTACTTCCTACAAAAAAATCTACTCGGCTAGTTCAACTTCGATTAATTTACCGGTTAAAGAAGAATCCGAAGCTGGACTCGATAGAAGTGAGATGAGCGAGGAAAACTTGGAAACAGACACAAATCCTACCACTAAGGAAGAAGAGACTATAAAGAAACTGAATGATCACAAGGAATACAAAGAGAAAATGTCGGTTTCCTCATTACTTGATTAACTTCGTTCGTTTTTCTTCTTAATACTTTCACATACTCCTGAGTGTGTGATTGTTTTTATTCTTTTAATTTTGTAATTTACCAATTAAGGTGGTACTTTAGTTTTGAACAAAAGTTGCTTTTGTATTATATTATTATGAGAAGAGTGAGAGAGGATATGTATTGTTTCAAGTATTTTTAACAAATGATTCATTAGATTTTCATTCCTCTTCGTCTCAATGTTTGCCTTTTTTTTTTTATTTGTTCATATATAGATACATCGGTTTTTTTTGTTATTAAAACCCATAGCTCATCATTGTACACAGAAGTATTGTAATTTCTTTAATATATATATATATATAAACTAACTAATTCATTCATCCATTAGCTCCATTGTTGGCGAAATTTCTTGGGACACTTTGACGGCGCGACAAATAATCGCGGGAATCGTTTAATTTAACTACGATTGTTACAACCAACTGGTAGTCCAACAAGAAAAAAAAAAAAAAAGCTCTATACAAAACCCAACAACTCAAAACTTCAAGTTACCACGCCCCCTCTCTATTCTAGCGCCTTCCAAAAATATCCATCCACCATCAGTAATTTATATCTAAAGTGATGTTACTTGCAAGTGAACAGAGGGAAGTACTTCAGAGTTGTATCAACAACATCAAGAGTCAGTCGAATCTAATGAAACATAGTCTCAATGATAACAAATTATTACCGGCTCTAAAACATTGTTCCAATTTTCTTAGTGAATTGAGAACCAATTCATTAACACCGAAACAATACTATGAGATTTACATGTTAATATTCGATTCATTGGAAACATTGTCCACTTATTTGTTGAACACCCATACTGCGAGACAGAATGCAAAGAAGAATAACAAGGAGAACAACGGTTCAGCTTTTCTAGCCGATCTATATGAAATCGTTCAATACTCCGGAAATATAATTCCTAGATTGTACATGATGATTGTTATTGGAACCACTTATATGTCAATTGAAGGAGCCCCAACCAAGGATTTAATGAAGGATATGATTGAAATGTGTCATGGTGTGCAACATCCCATCAGAGGGTTGTTTTTGAGATATTACTTGTCACAACGTACTAAAAACTTGTTACCATTTGGCAATCAAGCCGATTTCCAAGAAACAGTGGATTTCCTAATTGCCAATTTTATTGAAATGAATAAACTTTGGGTTAGATTACAACACCAAGGACATTCCTCCGAACGTGAGTTGAGATACAGGGAGAGAAAAGAATTGAAAATCCTTGTTGGATCGAATTTGGTCAGATTGTCACAGGTTATCGATGACTACGCTGGGGATGAATCGTATTCTGCCGTTGAATACTACAGAGATAGAATTTTCCCAACCGTCACCGAACAAATCATCCAATGTCGTGACCATTTGGCCCAGAGTTATTTGATTGATGTTTTGATTCAAGTGTTTCCAGATGACTTCCATTTTGCCACATTAGACAAGTTACTCAATGAAGTGTTTGTTAACCTTCATCCGATGTTGAAAAAGAGTGAATTGGTTCAAGCATTGATTGATAGATTCATAGCTTACGAAAAGTTTGCTAGTGATATATCAGATTTAAGTGTTGAAGACAAGCCCGTTTTGCATACAGTTAACATCGATGAGTTGTTCCAATCATTTTGGCAATTTTATTCCAAATTAAACGAACTGGATCCGGATTTACCGCCAGAAGAACACTCTCTGCTTTTGCAGTCTTTGATTGACCTCTTGTTAACTTTCGACCCAGAAAATTTCTCCAACTTGGATATCATTTACAAATTTGCAGAGAATAATATAACTGGCAAGGAGAATAGTAGTGAGCAAGAAGAAATGTGGGCGAACTTGTTGATAGTTCCTGTTGCACATTTCAAGTCCATAAAGAGTTTATTGAACTTGGAGAACTTTTACGACTTTTACAATAAACTAACTAACAAAAATTTGCAGAAGGAGATTTCGTTGGCCATAATAGATAAGTTATTATCACTTGCCAGTGACAATGAAAAGGAATTGTTGAATGACGTGAAGCAGATAGACGGAATTTTCAAATACCTTTTGGTTTTAATTAAGGAGTCACCAAGCAAGTTGGACACTGCTAAGAACTTGGGTGTAACGAAAACTATTAAACTTAATGACGGTGAACAATTGGTGACTCCTGAATTCCTTGAAATTCAGGAAAAGATTTGTAAAATAATTCAATTGATTGAGACACCTGAAGATCCGGCCAAAAACATTGCTAATTTAATGCATGTTAGAAAGACTTACTTGAATAAGAACTTTGACAATATAATTTTCACCTATCCTACATTAATATCGAAAATTTTGTTTAAATTGAAAATAATTGGATACGTGAATTTACAACTGAAAAATGCAGAAAAACAATCGGAATTGCAAATCACATCTAATTTCAAGAATTTGTCAGTGGTTATCGACGAATTATACCAACACCACCAAGAATACTCGTCTGATTTGATTCTAAATCTTTATTTGAACGTTGCTATCGTCACAGATCAATTGAAATTGGAATCGTTATGCTATGAATTGTTTACTCAAAGTTTTGTTATTTATGAAGAGAATCTCATTTTATCAACGCACCAAAACAAGCATATTGCAAATATTAATCCGCGTGACTCACTTTCAGGTGGTTCTTTAGCATATGAATCAATTCTAGCAATTGCTAATTCTTTAGCCAAGACCAAGAATTTATCGAAAGATAATTATGAGAGTTTGATAACTAAGTTGACGATGTATGCAAGTAAATTACTGAAAAAGAATGAAGTAACGAGAGCAATTCTTGCATGTGCCCACTTGTGGAACCAAGAGCGAAAGGGCGAAGAGAATGACGGAAAAAGAGTATTGGAGTGTCTCCAAAAATGTTTACGTGTTGCCGATGGTTGTTTAGATCCGTTCTTATCAGTGAAGTTGTTTATTGAGATCCTTAACCAAAGTATAACTTTGAACGTTGATAATTGGTTCATGAACGGTGTGATTGATTTGATCAAAACTAATATTGAGAATTTAGAAGATAGCAAGGATTTGGACGTTTTGTTCCAAAGGATATTGGCTTATGTAGAAATTCTGAATTGATGATGCACAATCAGGAAACGAGAGAATAAATAATTAGATCTTTTTTTTTTTTTTTTTTTTGTGCCTTTCGGAACCAGATGTGTGACAAAATAAGACTTGGCAATATGACCTAATAACTCAAAAGCCTTCTTACTTTCTCAGCCTTGTTCATGGTAGGTTCTCCGATTGGTTAGAAATTATTCTCTATTACATTAACTAGCCCATGTATCTAGTCTATTTGATTACCTTGTTTTCAAAAGCCGATGAATTAACAATAGGCGCGGGCATGCAGTGTTTTCCTTTTTTTCTTTCTTTTTTTTTTATTTGGCAACGGAACTGAGGCTGGTGAGTAACCACACACGTTATACATGCAATATAAATATAACAAGGGAGCCACTAATTCCATTTTGTTCCTCCCCCCTATTATGAGATTTGCTTATTTCTTTATTCTACTACATTTAACACATTAATAAAGATTACTCATTTTTAAAGTTCTAAATAATGTCGAGTCAAGACATAAAACCTGATGCCAAATCAACATTGGCGGCACCGGAATTACCGCCATATTCGGATATTCCAAATTCCGATAGCCAAGATTTTGATGATGAAAAGCAACCATTCTTAGTTGATGATCAAAAACTTGTAACTGAAGATGCTGCCAACCACAAAGTAAAACGCCATTCGGATAAGTTCAAGCGTTTCTGTCAAATCATTTCCTTGTTTGGTGTCATTTACTTAGTCAATTTTGTCTACATCAACTTCAATGAGTTTAACCACGGATTAAGCAATTTCAAATTTGGAATGAATTGTGGCTCCTCCAGAGCTCCAATTGAACCTTTGGACCACCACCCACTCTTCAGAAACTTGATTGATATTGTTGACACTAGTTCTGAAGAAGAGCAAGTCAGTGAATCTGGTAAACCAAAGGAGGTCATTAGTGTTACGAACCCATTTGTTCCAAACCCTCATTATGGTAAATCTTTGTACTCAGCTACATTGCTCAATCATAGCTTCGGTAACAGTTGGGGGAAACCAGCTATTTTAAACTTCACCGCTCCTGCCGACTTGGATTTTGATGCTGTTATATTATCTTTACATACTGAAGTTGAAGGTGTTCAATTCGACAGATTAGCTAATTTGTTTGTTGACGGAGTTCAAGTTTGGAGAACATCTACTATTGAACCTAATGGTGGTAAGGCATTTAGTAACTTTAATAAAGATGTCTCTAAATACTCCAAACTTTTCAAGAAGGAAAATGTTCAAATTTTGCTCCAGTTGGACAATCTGTTGAGTGGTAGATTGACCGGTGTTTTTGACGTTACATTAACTGTTGATTTGTATAAATTCCACAAGTTCCCTCCTCATGATAAAGATTCACATAACGAAGATCATCATCCAAAGAAAGAAGGATCACATTCTAATGAACATGAAGAAGAAGTCGAGAAGAAAAAACGTGATTCAGATAGTGATGAAGAGACAGATAAGAACAGGGAACAGAATGATAAAAATACTAAACACCACAAGCAACACCACGATAAAGATGGCAAGCATCATAAGGAACACCATGACAAAGATAGTAAACATCATAAGGAACACGAGGATAAACATAGTAAACATAGTAAACATCATAAGGAACATGAGGATAAAGGTGATAAGCATAAGGAACCAAAGAAACCAGACCATCCTCCTCATGATGGACCAGAGCATCCACCACATCACCCTCCACATGATGGACCAGAACACCCACCACATCACCCTTCACACGATGGACCAGAGCACCCACCACACGATGGACCAGAGCACCCACCACATCATCCTCCTCATGATGGACCAGAACATCCTCCACACGATAAACCAGAACACCCTCCACACGATGGACCAGAGCACCCACCACATCATCCTCCACATGATGGACCAGAACACCCACCACACCATCCTCCATATAACCCTCCACAGAGGTTCCGTAAAGAGAGTGAGATTTTCTCTGTCACCAAACCAGCTGATAAAATCTATCCATTGACTTTCAGTTCCAACCCTAACCAAGCTCCAGTTGTGTACCTTTCTAGAGGAAGACTTGCAATTGACTTGCCAAAGGTTGCTAAGAATACTACTCGTTTGCAACTTTCCATTTTCACCTCTGGTAATGCTGCTGAAGAGTTCTGGTACTCGAATGTTCTTGACAAATTTAAGAATGTGTTTGCAGATGACGGTAACCAATTCCTTGGAAGAGGTCCAGCAAGGGCTGTCAATGTGTATTTCAATGGTAAAAAGATTGTCACACAAACACCAGAGCCAGTTATTTTCACTGGTGGCATCTCACCAGCCTTGTGGTCACCTGTTGTTTCATTCAATGCTTTTGACGTCCCATCCATTGATGTGGATGTTACTGGTTTGTTGCCTTATCTTTGGGAACATCAAGCCCTTGATGAAAAAGTTTTGGAAATCGAGATCAGTAACGTATTAGGTGAAATTGGTAAAGATGATCGTGTTTCGGTAAACGAAAACTGGGTTACCACTGCCAATTTATTGACATATGAAAACAGCCAAGTTGTTGAATCCTCTGGTGAAGTTATCAAAATTGACTACAGTAGTAAGGGTCACGTCATTGCCGCTGGCCCGCACTTTACCCGTTCTTTACAACAAGTAATCGATGCCAAATTAGATGCCCAATTGATTAGTAACCTTAACTTTACTTTGAAAAACGGTAGCATTTTGAATACCACTTTTAACAGTTTTTCAAGAGCAGAAATTTCTAACGTTCAGAACTATGGAAGATCAGGTGATAGGCAATCGGTTGTTCATGTTGGGCACTCCATTCAACATATTTTAATTCAGGATAATACTATACCAGGACCTGCACCACAAGGCCGTGGACTTTCTGGACACATATTCCCAAGTTTCGGCAATTTTATCCTTGAAACCATCACTTCATTGAAATACCCATTGGTTCTCCGTGTAAACCAGCTCAATAAACAGACTGGATCTTCTGGAAATTTTAGTGTTGAATTAGATGTCAATTTTGTACATTCTAAAGGTTTTGATTTATCACTTAACGGTGGTAATGATAATATCTATATAAATGCTGCTCAAAATGGTACATCCAAATTTGTGATTGCTTCCAATGGAAATCATGGATATGGTTCCACTACTTCTAAATACAAATCAAAAGTTAGATTTGGATACCATCGCAGCAAGTTCGAAAGAGTTGTTAATGCAATTAATGGAACTATTGTTTCCGACGAGACTGACAGCCATAGAGAAAATGAAGGCGACAGACAAAAATTAGTTTCAGTTGTTCAAGTTCTTGAAAATACCTCCATAAGTGAAGATGCTTTCGAATTGTCTAAGAAAATATTGAAAGTTTTGGATGGATCTACACCTACCAAAAAGGCACCATGCCACGGAATGAGAGGTCGTCATGGAGGTCACTAAATTCTATTTCTACTTTTATTTGTCTTTCTTTTTTGTTTATTATTGTTTTAGGTAGAAATATATATATACATTGATTAACCGAAACCTGCCCATTCGATAGAGAATGTCAATGGA